>JAKOOJ010000025.1:9451864-9514364 GCA_022577455.1 Arizona elegans | reverse complement strand
GAAAAAAGCTAAGCACAGTGGTTTTGATAAATTCCCAGATTGCAAGATTATGGGCAATTTCTAGATATGAATCTAGAAAACAATCTTGGTTTAGATGCTTGTGCAGTAGAAGACGATATCTGTAGCTCCAGGCTGAACTGTGGTGTTCTTGGTGTGCTTGCTTTGAGACATTTATTTATTTATTTATTTATTTTATTCAATTTGTATATATTTATTCATTCTATTTATTAAATTTAGAGACTGCCCATTTCACTCACAGAGCAATTTCATTGCCCCACGCTCCATTGCATTGACAATCCCAAAGGTACTTTTTCAAGAGGCAACTGGACTTTTAGAGAGTCGTTGAGGCCACTTGGAGGTTTGTCTGTGTCCTCACGGTCACCTGAGTAGTGCAAATGGGTGTGGAGTCTTTTTTCCACATCGATTTGCACTACTCGGGTGATCCTGAGGACACAGACAAACCACCCAAGTGGCCTCAATGACTCTCTAAAAGAATGCAAATGACCAGCAGTCTGCAAGGAATATAAATCCAGCCATTCCCATCCATTCAACCCTGGACGACATCTTCGAATCTCGCTGTTTGAGAAAGTTGCATAACATTCTCAGAGACTCTTCCCATCCTGCTTACAATCTTTTTGGACTGTTGCCTTCTGGCAGAAGATACAGAACAATTAAAACTCGGACCACACGTTTTTCTGAATAGTTTTTATCCCAGAGCTATAATTGCACTCAACAATGAACTAAAGGGCCACCATCAGTGAGCTGTTGGACAGTATTACTTGGTCTGTTGTGTGGATGTTTGGGTGGTTTAGGGGTGGGGAATTGTGGTGGGTGGGAGTGTGTTTGGGGGATTGTTATGTGTGTTGGACCTGGTTTTTGGGTGTTAAGTGAATTTCATTGTATGGGTATACTGGGTATACACGTACAATGATAATAAAGTTGTTGTTATTATTATTAGTTAATCTCTAGTGAGATTCACAGCCTTTGAGGCTGGTTAATAGCTCAGCAGCTCAAGTCCTAACCAAGGACCTAGGAACTGTTAAGGTATCGTCGGAGGATGTAAGCTGTTCCGAGTAAGGTGGTTTTTGTAGAGTCAAAATGTTCAAGTCCGGCAAATTTAGAATTTCTAAATAGCGGGGTAGCCCTTTGGGTATTGCTCTAAGGGCTCCAATTACAGTCGGGACAACACACGATTTCTTTTTCCACAGTCGCTCAACTTCAATTTGTAAGTCCCGGTACTTTGTGATTTTTTTCTTGCTGCTTATCTTCAATTCGTGCATCACCAGGTATTGCAATGTCAATGAACCTTACTTTTTTCTTTTCAACTATTGTTATGTCAGGTGTGTTGTGGACCAAGTGCCTGTCAGTCTGAATCCTAAAGTCCCACAAGATCTTGAGTTTCTCATTCTCTAAAACTTTCTCAACCTGATGTTCCCAGTGGTTTTTGCTGTACTCAAATCCAAACTTCTGGCACAATTTCCAGTGAATGATCTTAGCAACACAGTCATGGTGTTGTAGGTAGTCAGTTTGTGAAATTTTGCTGCACCCACTGATCAGGTGGTCGACTGTCTCATCTTTCTCATTGCAGAGGTGGCATTTGCTATTGGTGGTAACATGTTGAATTTTTGCCTTCATGCAGTTTGTGGCTAAGGCTTGTTCTTGAGCTGCCAAAATAAAGCTTTCTGTTTCTTTTTTCAGTACTCCTGATCTTAACCAGTTCCAAGTTAGTTTCTGGTCAGCTTTGCCTTCAATACTTTTCAAGTATTGGCTATGCAGAGCTTTGTGTTTCCAATTTTCAGCTCACTGCTCAATTACTTCTTTCTTATATTCTGCTTTTGTTTTAGTTGTCTTTAAAAGGCCTCCTTTATTTACTTCCTTAATCATTGGTTCTTCACTTTTCTGGATGTAATCATTCAATTATTATTATTACTATTATTATTACTATTATTACTATTACTATTATTATTATCCAGCCAGAGCTGAAGAAGCTTCCTGGGTGAGAAGCGAAACATCTTCAAAGAAAAACAAAGAAAGTCCAGTTGCCTCTTGAAAAAGTATCTTTGGGGCAACTATGACTGAAAATCTCCTTAGACATTTTGCATTGATGATGTTGTCTAGATGGGTAATGAAACGACTGCGAGCAAACAGTCAAGCTTGGAGAATACCAAGAACTGCATAAAATGTTAAGCATTTCAGCTCAACTAGAAGAGATTTTATCCTCTCTTTCTTTTTTGATGGCAAATTATGTTTTAAGGCTTTGTTTAAAAATAAAGAAAAAAAGACAATGTTAGTAGCATAATCTTTTTTTTTTAAAAAAAATCTCCTTTATAGATTGTAGGCATCGTTTAAAATAACACTGCAGTATTAACATCTAAAGACAACATCAAAAAGAAATATGAAAAAGCAAAAGGGAGTAAAATGAATACAAGAAACATTTGATATAAGGTCAAACTGAAAAGATGATAATGTTCAGAACATTAAACTAGCCAAGCTATACAATAAAAGATAAACTCACAAATACACCAAAACCAACTAAAGATTGAAGTATTTTTCTATTCAAACCAGGACACAATAAAACAGGTCGTAAAAAGGTAATAAACATAAAAATGATACATAAAATTATTATATTAAATATTTGACCAGAGCATTTTATAGTGCTGAAGAATCTTGTTCTCATCTTTAGCAATAACATTCATAAAAAGTACCACGTACCATAAATATCTTCTGTGTCTGCCATATTAACACTAAGAGCCTTGGTGGCGCAGCAGACTAAAGCACTGTTAAGTAACACCAGCTGCCTGCAATTATTGCAAATTCAAATCTCACCAGGGTCAAGGTTGACTCAGCCTTCCATCCTTTCGAGGTAGGTAAAATGAGGACCCGGATTGTGGGGGCAATAAGCTGACTTTGTATAAATGTTCTGTCCCCGTACCACACACGCACCCCCACAGACGGCCCGGAGTTAATAAGCCACATGACAAAACTCTTTGAAGATAAAGCTGGCAGCAACCCAGTGGCTAGCTGCCAATTCAGACTTTACTCACACAAAACAAAGATTAGACTGCAAGCATTCCAATAAAACAGGCAGAGTGTCAACAATACAAGGATTCATCCAAATGCAGTTTGATAAAGCAGGCAAAGTCCAGTAACGCAGAGATCATGGAATATTTCCAGTTTTTGCTTGTCACAAACTGAGCCGGCCACCACACCCACATTTATACCCTGTGGGGTGTGGTCCAGTGACTCAGCTAATCTATGGCACGCCTTCCCCTCTGCTGTGCAGGCTTCTCCCTGCGCCTCTGTCGAGGGTCCAGCCAGCACTTATCTTCCTCGTCGCTGTCCACCTGTGGCTGCGGGGACGTGCTTGGCTCTGAGCCTATCATTTGGCCTTCGGTGTCTTCCGGAGGCATTGCCAGAGAGGAGGGTCCTGGAGAGGGAGGCCTTGCCAACTCCTCTCCCTCACTCTTAGAGTCTGCATCTGTCGATAGCCCAGGCTCAGGCAACGGAGCCACAACAATAAAAAAGAACACCGCTTAGTGGGGGGTCCGAAAGCCCTACTAAGCAGGTATATACAAAAGTATGAAGGCTACTGCTTAACGCATTGTAAGCCTCCGGAAAAGGGCAGCATATAAATCGAACCAATAAATAAATTTTATGTGTTAATTTTTCTGTAGATACTATATACCATACTTGGTTTAACCATATGTCGGGTTATGGGATAGAATCAGTGGTGGGTTTCAAAAAAATTTACTGCCGGTTCTGTGGGTGTGGCTTGGTGGGCATGGCTTGCTGGGCATGGCTTGCTGGGCGTGGCAGGGGACAAATACTGCAAAATCCCCATTCCCTCCCCAATCCAGGGGAAGGATACTGCAAAATCCCCATTTCCTCCCGATCTGCTGGGACTCGGGAGGCAGAGAATAGATGGGGGCGGGGCCAATCAGAATTTTTACTACCAGTTCTCTGAACTACTCAAAATTTTCGCTACCAGTTCTCCAGAACTGGTCAGAACCTGCTGAAACCCACCTCTGGATAGAATCTAATTTCCTCCAAAGAGTTACTACCAATCTCTACTACCCGCAGAGCAATTAATATGTATTTTCACGTGGTTCTTAAACTGTGCCTCAAACAGATTGACAATAGAACTCTTAAAGGACCAAAAAAAAAAAATATTCAAAATTGGAAAGGGGGATTTATATGCTTGCATGTTTTATTCAAACATTTGAAGCCTGCTTTTTTTACCAATTAATCTCAGGTCTGAATTCAGTCAGCTAAAAATAAGGCCAGATAAAAACAGTAGTTTTTTTTAAAAAAAATATTATTGCATATTAAAGAATAGGCAATTAACACTCTTACTGCTATGTCAGCTCTTCAACTTCAGTTACTGAAAATTCTTTGCTGTTTCGTTTTTAGGTCCTGTGGAGAAGAAAATAACTGTACATCTTCAGAAACTTGATGTAGCTGAGGACGATCAAGGGAATTACGGCTTTTTCACCATAATTTACAACCAGGGCTTCGAGATTGTCTTGAATAGCTACAAGTGGTTTGCATTTTTTAAGGTAAATGAGGACTCCCTTTCCAGAAACTCGTATGCCATTTATCCCAGAATGTATTGGCATTAAAATGTAGCTCCAAAACTAAAATCTTGCTGAGCAGAGTCGGTAAAAATTTGTTTTATGTTTTTCCCCCTGGCTGTGTAACACAACCGATAGCTACACCTCTCCTTTGAAGAGCAAGCAAGGAGCAATCAATACTTAACTCTTGTAAAATACAGAATTGTATAAATAATTGAGGAAAGCAATGAAGCGCGATGTGCAACAACTTGATGTTTAAGGTATTTCAGGACAAACTTCATTGGTCGGTAATGAGCATGACAAAGTACCGTATTTTTTGGAGTGTGAGATGCTGCGGATTATAAGACGCACCTACCTTTTTTGGGGAGGAAAACAAGAAAAAAAAAATCTGCCTTTGCCTCCCAGCATCCATCCGGTATTCATCTGGCAAATTCATTGCCACCCATTTGCCACGGCCCATTCACCACCGCTGCAGCCCGTTCAGCGCGGCCCGTTTGCCACCGTCCATTTGCCACGGTCTGTTCACCAACGCTACAGCCCATTCGGCATGGCCCATTCACCTCCGCCCGTTTACTGCGGCCTGTTCATCGCCGCCACGGCCCTTTCGGCACAGCCCATTCACCGCCGCCAATCTCCGCCACCTGGAACCGGCTAAAAACGGGGCATGCGGAGGCCAAAAATGTGACATGCGGAGGCCAAAAATGGCCGAAGGGTGGGGGCCGGCAGGTGGGCGAGGCTTCAGCAACATTCAGTGTGTAAGACGCACCACAATTTTCACCCACTTTTTTTGGGGGGGGGGAAATGTGTCTTACACTCTGAAAAGTACGGTACATAGGGTGAATTGCCTTCTATGCTGTAGGTCTAGAATGGAGATTTCTTTGCTTAAAATCCAAAACTGCTTTTTCTTGGGATTGGAGGGAGCCTGAAGAAGTGAAGCATGTGTGTTAGCGTGTGTGTTGCAAGGCTTTGCGGGGGGGCGGGGGGGGGGACACCTGATAGCTGTCTTCCAGTAGTTGAAGGGCTGTCATAGAGAAGAGGGGATTGATTTATTCTCTGAAGCCCCAGACGGCAGGGCAAGAAATAATGGGTGGAAGTGTGTTAAAGAGAGATCCAACCTAGAAGTAGGAAGAAAGTTTACGATAGTGAGAACAGTTGATCAATGGAGTAGCTTGCTTCCTGGAGTTGTGGCTGCTGCATCACTGGAGGGTTTCAAAAGCAGAATGGACAACCATTTGAGTGGGATGATGTTAGGCTCCTTTAGGGAGGAGTTGGGCTATAAGAGGTCCTCTGAGGTCATTTCTAGCCCTGTGAGTCTTATGTTCAACACCACAGTTTTCAAATCCATAGTTTTCAGCTGGTGTTAACAAGCGTTTGAATGTATTGTGTCAAAACAGGCTCAAGGATTCTGAAACTGGTTGCACATTCATTATAAACATCCTTCTGGGGGGAGCTCTGTTCTGACCTAGGCTTCCCAAGAGCATGAAGCAAGACTCCTCATCCCAATAAGACCTCTTTTATTTAGGTTAAAGGGAAATTCCTCTCCAGCAAAGTCCCGGCAAAACAGTCTTTCATGAAATTTCACAACTACAGACCTTTATCACAGTGGTGAAATCTGAAATTTGTTACTACTGGTTCTGTGGTTGTGGCTTGGGGGGGGCGGTAATGTGACTGGGTGGGCATGGCCAATTTTTTTCTAACTTTTAAAACCACTTTTTCTACAACTTCTTCGGCAAAGAGGTTGTAAAAAATGCTTTCAAAAGCCTCTGACGATCCAAGCTGAGTTGCCTGATCGACAGAGGCTTTTTTTCTTTTAAATGCCTCTGACGATCCAAGCTGAGTTGCCTGATCGGCAGAGGCTTTTTTTCTTCTAAATGCCTCTGACGATCCAAGCTGAGTTGCCTGATCGGCAGAGGCTTTTTTTCTTCTAAATGCCTCTGACGATCCAAGCTGAGTTGCCTGATCGGCAGAGGCTTTTTTTCTTCTAAATGCCTCTGACGATCCAAGCTGAGTTGCCTGATCGGCAGAGGCTTTTTTAAAAAGCCTCTGCCGATCAGGCAACTCAGCTGGGATCATCAGAGGCTTTTAAAAGCATTTTTAAAAATGCTTTTAAAAGCCTTTGTCGATCCCAGCTGAGCCGCGCGATCATCAGAGGCTTTTTTTTTAAAGCATTTTTTCGGCCAAAGAGGTTGTAGAAAAAATGCTTTTAAAAGTAAAAAAAAGCCTCTGATGATTGTGCGGCTCAGCTGGGGGGGGGCAGGGATTTTTGCTACCGGTTCTCCGAACCACCCGCCTCCATGGCTACCGGATCGGGAGCATTTCACCTCTGCTTTATCAGGCTTGGAGAGTTGACAGGCCGATATCTTCCAAACGCCACTCTGTAGCAGCAATTACTTGGCAAGAAGTCAGGAACAGATCTTCACCCTCATGAATTGAACTAATTGTCTCCTGCAAACTCCCCTCCCCTTTGCTCCTCTTTCTTCCCTATGGGAGGGGCCATTCACTGTCCACCTGTGCCTTTACTCCTGAGTCGGCCCTTGTTCCTTAGCTGTTCCCTTCTCCTGGCAGCTCTGCGAATGCACACATCGGAAACAGGCTCCAGCTGTTCTTCAGCCCCACTGATATCCAACTCCGAAGGCAGCTGACAACTGTCAGATGGCCCTGGCCCCATCTCTGCCTTCAACGCAGAGCACTCATCAGAGCCTTCCCCAGTCTCCAGGACTGGCCCATGTTCCTCCCCAGCCTCCTCACTATCTGAGTCTGCCACTAGCTCCGCTGGCCGATGGCGGGCCACAACAAGCTCAGAAAATAGATGTTCACTGCAGCCATTTTGCCATCTTCTGTCCACTGGTTTTCTTTTTCTAGACACTGTGGTTTCTAGAAACACGAGCAAACAATTCTTGGAGTTGGCCTCGGTCTCCAATGCAGAGGTCTTGCATCTTTGCTCCAGAAATATTTGGAGAGGTCAGGAGTGCGATTTTAATCGAGAGCACTAGACAGCTATTGCAAAATATTGTGGCAAAGTCAGACCCACTGAAAACACAGCCTCCCCTTGTCCAAAGGTTGTAATTGCTCTGTGATGATGCACTGCAATAAGCGGTGTCCCGATCAGATGTTTGTCTCCTGCGCTCTTGCAAGCTACACACTTTAGGCTTGACCTGGCTTCTGTTTTCACAGATGGTAGATGAAGTCACGAGGGATAAGGCACCAGACTAGAAAGCTGGAGATTGTGAGTTCTAGTCCTGTTTTAGGCATGAAAGGCAGCTGGGTGACTTTGGGCGAGTCACTCTCTCTCAGCCCAACTCACCAAGGGGACTGGAGGCTAAAACATATGAAGAACGGTTGCAGGAACTGGGTATGTCTAGTTTAATGAAAAGAAGGACCAGAGGTAAAATGATAGAAGTCTTCCAATATCTCAGGGGCTGCCACAAAGAAGAGGGAGTCAAGCTATTCTCCAAAACACCTAAGGGTAGAACAAGAAGCAATGGGTGGAAACTAATCAAGGAGAGAAGCAACCTAGAACTAAGAAGAAATTTCCTGACTGTTAGAACAATTAATCAGTGGAAGAACTTGCCTCCAGAAGTTGTGGATGCTCCAACACTGGAAGTTTTTAAGAAGATGTTGGATAACCATTTGTCTGAAGTAGTGTAGGGTTTCCTGCCTGGGCAGGGGGTTGGACTAGAAGACCTCCAAGGTCCCTTCCAACTCTGTTATTCTATTCTATTCTATTCTATTCTATTCTATTCTATTCTATTCTATTCTAATTACCTGTCAGTTGATGTATAGGAAAATAGGAGGAAGAAGGTGGGTTAAATATGTCTCCGCCCGGGTAATTTGTAAAAATAATAGGAAGGAAAGGAAAGGAAAAGAAAGGAGGAAGGAGGAAAAAGAAAGAAAGAAACAAAGAAAGAAAATAGAGAGAGAGAAAGAAAGAAAGAAAGAAAAAAGAAAGAAAAGAGAAAATAGAGAAAAAGAAAATAAGGGAGATAGAAAAAGAAAAAATAAGAGAAAGAAAAAGAAAGAAGAGAGAAAGAAAAATAAAGAAAGAAAATAAGAGAGAAAGAAAGAAAGAGAAAGGAAAATAAAATAAAATAAAATAAAAATTTTGGCAGAGTTTTTCTTCTTGTCCCTTTTCTGAATACTTTTGATTAGCAGGGACATGCAACAGTTCCAAGTCTGCAGACCGGCTGCAAGTCACTTTTCTCAGCGTGATCATAACTTCAAGTGGTTGTTAAAGGAATAGCTGTAAGCCAAGGACTATCAGTACAGCAGATGGCAGGCACGTAGCCAAACCTGATGAACATCCGAAAGAAGCACAGCAGAGGTGGCCTCAGTATTAGATGGAGAGGAGACTACAAGGAAATCTAAAGTCTGTAGTATATATTGGGAAATTGTCTATAGGCGAGAAATACAAGAAGTACAAGATTCCTTCTGAATCGCTGGCCAGAAAATAGCAGGATAACATGTCCATGAAGCCACCAGAAATTGAGTATCATTCAGAGAAGAAGCCTGTAGCTTTGGAACTGATCAAAGAACCCGAAAGTCTATCAGGATGGAATGTCTCAGAATTTGGGGAAGCTAACAGTAACAGAGTTGGAAGGGACTTTGGAGATCATCTAGTCCAACTCCCTGCTCACGCAGGAGACATGTACTAGGGATTCGAACCACCAAACTGCCAATCTTTCTGATTGACAAGCTCAGTGTCTTAGCCACTGAGCCACCTAGCTCTCCTGTTCTTTGCCACATTCGTTCTAATTTTTCTCCATCCGCTTCCGATCAGAGGTGACATAGCACATCTGGGTGATTGTTTCAGGGAGAGCATATTTTCTAGGTCGTTTATTCTGGATTCATCTCAACATTGTCCGCAGTATTGTCAGGGATGCTACACATCCTCTCCCTAAATCAGTTTTCTTTGTTACCTTCTGGGAGGAAGCTTCATGGTATCCAAAGTGGAACAACTAGATTCTGTAATAGCTTTATACCATTTAGTATCAACCTTCTTAACTCTCAGGATTCCACTATGTATTCTAAAGGGTTTCTGTTCTGTGTGTGTGTATGTGTAAGCAACTAAGATGATTAAAGGGCTGCACACTAAAACACACCAAGAGCCTTGGTGGCACAGCAGACTAAAGTGTTGTTAACTAGCACCAGCTGCCTGCAATTACTGCAAGTTCAAATCTCACCAGGCTCAAGGTTGACTCAGCCTTCCATCCTTTTGAAGTAGGTAAAATGAGGACCCGGATTGTGGGGGCAATAAGCTGATTTAGGGGGGCCCCGAAAGCCCTACTAAACAGGTATATACAAAAGTATGAAGGCTATTGCTTAACACATTGTAAATCGCCCTGAGTCTCCAGAGAAGGGCGGCATATAAATTGAACTAATAAATATGAAGAACAGTTGCAGGATTTGGGTTTGGCTAGTCTAGAGAAGGGACGCGGTGGCTCAATGGCTAAGACACTGAGCTTGTCACTCGAAAGGTCGGCAGTTCAGCGGTTCGAATCCCTAGTGCCACGTAACGGGGTGAGCTCCCGTTACTTGTCCCAGCTTCTGCCAACCTAGCAGCTCGAAAGCACGTAAAAAATGTAAGTAGAAAAAATAGGGACCACCTTTGGTGGGAAGGTAACAGCGTTCCATGTGCCTTTGGCATTTAGTCATGCCGGCTACATGACCACGGAGACGTCTTTGGACAGCGCTGGCTCTTCGGCTTTGAAATAGAGATGAACACCGCCCCCTAGAGTCAGGAACGACTAGTACCTTTAGGGGAACCTTTACCTTTATCTTTAGTCTAGAGAAAAGATGGACTGGGGGGACATGATAGCAGCATTCCAGTATTTGAGGGGCAGCCACAAAGAAGAGTGGGTCAAGCTATTTTCCAAAGCACCTGAGAGCCAGACAAGGAATAATAGATGGAAACTAATCAAGGAGAGAAACAATTTAGAACTAAGGAGAAATTTCCTAACGGTGAGGACATTTAACCAGTGGAACATCTTGCCTTCAGATGTTGTGGATGCTTATCACTGGAGGATTTTAAGAAGAGACTGGATAGCCATTTGTCTGAAATGGTATAGGGCCATGATGGCGAACCTATGGCACGCGTGCCACAGGTGGCACGCGTAACCATATCAGTGGGCACGTGAGCTCAGCTTCCGATGGGACTGGAAGTTGTCAAACGGGCCATTTTTGGCTTCCGGAGGGGTGGGGAAGGCTGTTTTCGCCCTCCCCAGATGCCTAGAGAGGTCCTGGAGCCAGGTGAGAAAGAAAAATGGGCCTTCCGGACCATTGTGTGCCAGGAGCGGGGTAAGTGGGGGGTGGGTGGGTCGCATAGAATTATGGGTATGGGCACGCAATGCACGTGACCCCCCCGACCCCCCTCCTGTCACACGGTGGCAAAAAGGTTAGCCATCACTGGTATAGGGTCTCTATCTTATGTATGTGTGTGTATGGGTATCGGTGTAGGTGTAGATGTGTTTATTTGTTTGTGTATTCTTTTGAGAGGGGGCATCAGAATTTCATTTTTAATGTGTGCCATTATGTACACAGAAAAAGTGACAATAAAGCTTATTTGGTGGTCTAAAAACTAGAGTTTATTATTTTAATTTAATATTCTTAATTTATTTTAAGAAATGGTAAAACCCAAGAGAAATTTTATTGTTCCGGTCAAAACAATAGAACACATAGATTACAGAGATTACACAGCTCAGTATAAAAAAATATCCTCCCATACCATCAAATTATCCATAATAAGCCAATTACAAGAATTGGAAAATCTCAAATGAACCGTTGCATAGACAGGATTCCATGTCCTATTGCTACACTTGCCCAGTGGTGATTATATACTAATGCATTGTTGATATTAAGCATGCAAATTAAATTCTTAAATCAATGAAAGAGAGATATCCAGTGGCTTAACCAACTGTTAAGTTATGGAATTGGCACCCTCACAAAATTTAATCACTTTTAATAAATTTGTGAAACTGGTCTTTGAGAAGGTACAGAATTATATAACAGCATAGCATAGCATAGCATAGCATAGCACAGGGGTGTCACTCAAGGCTGGCGGACCAGATGCAGCCCACGGGGACAGCCTGGAAATAGCAAAAGACTGGCCCGTGGTGCCTCTGCTAGTGAAAATGGGGCACAGGGGGGCTGTGGGCGCCGCCCCCACACACCCAGTTTTGGCCAGCAGAGTGCTGCAAGAGGCCGTCCAGGCCAAAAATGGGGCACACGGGGGCTGTGGGCAGTTCCCTCCCCCTGCGCCCCCTTTTGGCGGCAGGATGTTGCAGGAGGCCATCCATCCCGTTTCCTCCCCCCAACCGGCCCTCCAAGAAATCCAGTTTGACATCCCTGGCATAACACAACATAATATACTATAACAACGCAACATAACATAACAATAGTATTCTCACATTCACTCTTACATGCACACCTATTTGACATACTTTAAGAGCAGTGAAAATCATTTACTATTTTATATAGAGAACAATAAAGAAGGCCAGATTTAACTATCTTAACTTTCTACGAAGGCACAATCACTGCAATTACAGTTTGTTCATTCGCCTGCTTGGACCGAGTCCGTGGAATATAGCCTAAGATTTGGATAGTCAAAAAAAAAAAAGAGAGAACCGCAAAGAAGGCAGTAGCAATGAATATCCCAATAAAATCCCCAGAATCTAGCCCAACCTTTCCCTTTTAATGTCCTCAAAGGTGAATCACATAGTGGAGGCCCTCCCGAGCTCCGTTTTCACTGGCAGAGGGTTGCAGGAGGCCGTCCCAGCTGAAAACGGAGACTGGGAGACCGTTTTCACTGGCAGAGGCACCGTGGGCTGGTCCTTCGTTGTTTCCAAGGCGGCCCCGCGGGCCAGATCTAAGCACCCCGCAGGTCAGATAGGTCACCCACCCCGTAGGCCTTGAGTTTGACACCCCTGCTGTAGAAAGAGTCCAGAGAAGAACAACACAGATGATTAGGGGACTGGAGGCTAAAGCATATGATGAATGACTACCAGGAATTGGATATGCTTAGTGTAACGGAAGAGAAGGACCTGGGGTGACATGCTAGCAGTCTTTCAATATTTGAGGGATTGTCACAGAGGGGATCGACCCATTCTCCAGAGCACCTGAAGGCAGGACAAGAAGTAATGGATGGAAGATCATTAAAGAGAGATCTAACCTAGAACTCAGGAGAAATTTCCTGTCAGTGAGAACAATTAATTGGTGGAATGGCTTGTCTCTAGAAGTTATGGATGTTTCATCGTTGGAAACTTTTAAGAAGAGGTTGAAAAGCTATTTCTTCCAGAATATGCTTGAACAAAGGGTTGGAATAGAAGACCTCTAAGGTCTCTTCCATTATTCTGTAACACGTGGCACAAAAGGTCCTACCCGATAGTGGCGTAAGAGGCTAATGCCTCCTACTAAGGCAGCATTTAACATCCAGCTGCCTGCAATTACTGCGAGTTCAATTCTCACCAGGCTCAAGGTCGACTCAGCCTTCCATCTTTTCTAAGGTGGGTAAAATGAGGACCTGGTTTGTGGGGGCAATAAGCTGACTTTGTATAAAATATACAAAAGTATGAAGGCTATTGCTTAATGCATTGTAAGCCGCCCTGAGTCTCTGGAGAAGGGCGGCATATAAAAATAAATAAAAATATAATTTAAAAAAAGATAGCCACTATTCTTAGCTAACATAATACTGTATGAAATATCTGCAGATGGCTTCAGTCTGCTTTTCACATCCATTAGCAGAGAAAGAGTTGGTATCGACACTTAGATTTTCCTGCAAATTAGAATCCCGGTAAATGCTGTTTAATCACTTTCCCCTTTCCTTCTTTCTTTGATCAAAGAAACTACATTTTCCTTAGAGACCCCGTCAAAGGGAAGCGTATCTGACAAAATTCTGCTCTCACCAGACTTGGAATTATCAGCTACAATTAACAGATTTAGACGGGTCTGGGGGGAAAATCAATTTGGACTAGAGATCAAACAGATTTAAAGCCTGACCTAAAGGCTTTACTGAATCCAGTCTCGAAGTGGAAGAGAGCATTTGGGGCAAACCTAGGTAGACCTGAAATTGATGAAAGAAGTTTAGTCTGGACATCCTCGAATGGACCCCGTTATCTTTAGGCATATAAATCTGAGCTCGGCGTGAACTGAATTATTACCTCTCCTGCAAAAGCTCTGAGAGCTGCAGGGACTTAATAATCACCTTTCCAGCTTTTAATACCTGTGAACAGCAACAGCATTTTCTCAAGGCATTTTCAGTTCAATAATTGATGCCTACTCTTCATGCTGTTGAAGGTTGAATAATACCCCAGGTTATTTATAGAACCTCGCTTGTTCATTCTGATTATTATCCACTCTCCACCTCCAGAAGATGCTATATAGATGTTGTGGCCCGCCAGCGGCCAGCGGAGCTGGTGGCAGCTCAGACAGTGAGGAGATTGGGGAGGAACATGGGCCAGTCCTGGAGTCTGGGGAAGGCTCTGATGAGTGCTCTGCGTTGGAGGCAGAGAGGGGGCCAGGGCCGTCTGATAGTTGTCAGCTGCCTTCGGAGTCGGACATCAGTGGGGCAGAAGAAACAGCTGAAGCCTGTTCCCAGAACACGCATGTGCAGAGCTGCCAGGAGAAGGGAACACATAAGGAACAAAGGTCGACTCAGGAGTAAAGCCATAGGTGGCCGGTGAATGGCCCCTCCCATAGGAATAAAGAGGAGCAAAGGGGAAGGGAGTTTGCAGGAGACAGTTAATTCGCTTAATTAGTCCGTGACTCTCAGAGACGCTTTGCCAAGTTTTGAAGATATCAGCCTGGCAGCTCTCCAAGCCAGATTAGGTCTGTGACTGTAAATTCTCCCTTGAAAGACTTTGCTGGATGTGAATGAGAGGAATTCACAGTAACTTAATAAAAAGGGGTTTTTTTTTGTTGGGACAAGGAGTCTGCTTCGTGCTCTTGGGAAGCCTAGGTCAGAACAATAGAAGATCTAAATATTTGATTTAAAGGAATGGCTTATGAGGCCCAAGTAACATGTGTGCCTAAACTAGGATATTGGCTATGGTGAAGGGAGAACACTTAACTCCTTTTGGGTAAACCACAACAGCACAAAATGAATGTCAGCAGATTTGGAGCCTAGCAATAGCAATAGCACTTAGATTTATATACCGCTTCATGGTGCTTTACAGCCCTCTCTAATGTAAAGTGGTTTCCATCCTCCCCCAACAATTTGGGTCCTCATTTTACAGACCTTGAAAGGTTGAGTCAACCTTGAGCCTGGTGAGATTCAAACTGCCAAATTGCAGGCAGCCGGCAGGCAGCAGAAGTATCCTGCAGTACTGCATTCTGACCACTGCACCACCGCAGCTCATGGCTTAACAGAGGTCTGTCTAAAAAATACATCTTCCTGGTTAGTTGAAGATTTAACTCTGATCGCATGATCCATGACCTTTCTACCCTTAGCTAACCTGTTGTGGCTCCGTTGCCTGAGCCTGGGCTATCGACAGAGCAGACTCTGAGAGTGAGGGGAAGAAGTTGGCAAGGCCTCCCTCTCCAGGACCCTCCTCTCTGGCAATGCCTCCGGAGGACACCGAAGGCCAAACAATAGGCTCAGAGCCAAGCACGTCCCCGCAGCCACAGGTGGACAGCGACGAGGAAAATAAGTGCTGGCTGGACCCCCGACAGAGGCGCAGGGAGAAGCGTGCACAGCAGAGGGGAAGGCGTGCCAGAGATTAGCTGAATCACTGGACCACACCCCACAGGGTATAAATGTGGGTGTGGTGGCCAGTTCAGTTTGTGACGAGCAAAAACTGGAAATATTCCATGATCTCTGCTTTACTGGACTTTGCCTGCTTTATCGGACTGCATTTGGATTAATCCTTGTATTGTTGACACTCTGCCTGTTTTATCGGAATGCTGGCAGTCTAATCTTTGTTTTGTGTGAGTAAAGTCTGAATTGGCAGCTAGCCACTGGGTTGCTGCCAGCTTTATCATCAAAGAGTTTTGTCGTGTGGCTTATTAACTCCGGGCCGTCTGTGGGGGTGTGGGGGTGATATGGGGACAGAACATAACCAAAAGATTCTACAGGCAGTCCTCGGTTTACAATAGTTCATTTAGTGACCCTTCAAAGTTACGACGGCACTGAAAAAAAATGGCCTATGACCATTGTTCACACTTATGACCATCGTAGCATCCCCAAGGTCATGTGATTTACATTAGGATGCTTGACAACTGGTTCATATTTATGACGGTTGCAGAGTCCCATGAGTCCCTTTTACGACCTTCTGACAAGCAAAGGCAATGGGGCAGCCAGGTTCTTTAGTGACACGGTTGTTAAGTGAATCTGGCTTCCCCATTGACTTTGCTTGTCAGAAGGTCGCAAAAATTGGTCACACGGCCCTGGAACAATGCAGCCGTCACAAGTATGAATCCATTGCCAAGCATCTGAATTTTGATCACATAACCGTGGGAATGCCACAACGATTGTGTGAACGTTCTTCAGTGCTGTTGTAACTTTGGATGGTCACTAAATGAACTGTTGTAAGTGGAGGACTACCTGTACAGTTAATTCTGGATGGGTATGGACAGGGGGAATATCATGTACAGGTAGTCCTTAACTTACAACAGTTCATTTAATGACTTTTCGAAGTTACAACAGCACTGAAAAAAGTGACTTATGAACATTTTTCACACTTACGACCACTGCAACATCCCCTTGATCAGGTGATCAAAATTCAGATTTTTGGCAACTGACTTGTATTTATGATGGTTGCAGTGTCCTGGGGTCATGTGATCCCCTTTGGCAAACTTCTGACAAGCAAAGTCCATGGGGAAGCCAAATTCACTTAACAACCGTGTTATGAGCTTAACACTTGCAGTGATTCATTTAACAACTGTGGCAAGAAAGGTCGTAAAATGGGGACAAATCTCACTTAACAAATATTTTGGTTAGCAACAGAAATGGTGGGCTCAATCATGGTAGTAAGTCAAGGACTACCTGTATTGGAGAAGCCATATGTTACCACCATGTTCTCACTTACTAAAAAACATTGCGCGCTGTTAGCTCAGTATTATACAGACAACCACTGTACCCAGCGGTGAAATGCTCCTGGTTCGGACCGGATTGCCCGATCCGGTAGCGATGGTGGCAGGTGGTTCGGATAACCGGTAGCAAAAATCCCTGCCCCCCCCATGCCCAGCTGAGCCACAGGATCATCAGAGGCTTTTTTTTTTTAACTTTTAAAAGCATTTTTTCTACAACCTCTTTCAACGAAAAAATGCTTTTAAAAGTAAAAAAAAAAAGCCTCTGATGATCGTGCGGCTCAGCTGGGATCGTCAGAGGCTTTTCAAAGCATTTTTTTTCTGCAACCTCTTGGCCAAAGAGGTGGTAATAAAAATGCTTTGAAAAGTCTCTGACATCCCAGCTGAGTTTCCTGATCGGCAGAGAGATATTTTTTAAAATGCCTCTCTGACGATCCCAGTTTCCTGATTGGCAGAGGCTTTTCAAAGCATTAGAAAAAATGCTTTGAAAAGTTTTTTTTTTAAAAAAAGTTGGCCACGCCCACCCAGTCACATTACACCCCCTCACCAAGCCACGCCCACAGAACCAGTAGTAACAAATTTTACATTTCACCCCTGACTGTACCCCACTGCTTGAGTCTTCTCCAACCTTCTGGAGGGCAATATCCTGGCATCCTTAAGCTTGGTTTACACGTTCCTGCCATTGCTGGTCATGGCAGCTGGGGATGATGGAAACAAGTTGCAAGATACCCTGTTTCCCTGAAAATAAGACCCAACCAGAAAATAAGCCCTAGCATCGTTTTTCAGAATGCTCGTAATATAAGCCCAACCTCCAAAATAAGCCCCAGTTAAGATCATCAGCAGATGGAGGCGTTTAGTACTGTATTTCCCCCAAAATAAGACCCAACCAGAGAATAAGCCCTAGCATAATTTTCCAAGATGCTCGTAATATAAGATCTACCCCAAAAATAAGCCCCAGTTAAGATCGTCAGCAGATGGAGGCGTTTAGTACTGTATTTCCCCCAAAATAAGACCCAACCAGAAAATAAGCCCTAGCATGATTTTTCAAGATGCTCGTAATATAAGATCTACCCCAAAAATAAGCCCCAGTTAAGATCGTCAGCAAATGGAGGCGTTTAGTACTATATTTCCCCCAAAATAAGACCTAACCAGAAAATAAGCCATCATGCGTCTTTTGGAGCAAAAATTAATATAAGACCCGGTCTTATTTTGGGGGAAACACGGTAGATGGGTAATATTGCAAAAAAAAAAACCCCCAACCTCTTTCATTGCTGTTTCTGCATACGTTGGCATTCTTCGGCTCTGTAAAACCTCACATCCATGCCAACGTGATTAATCACCCCGGAACAGCCTATTCTCCATAAGTGTAACTACCATGTCTTGAGGCAGTGAATTTCATGAATTATACATCGTGTGAAGATATAATGCCAGCGAACCGCATCTATTGCTGTTCAATTGATTTGGTCGAACAAGGATTAAGCTCTCGGTAGGGTGGGGGGTGGGAGAGAGAGAAATTATGAAATAATTTTTTTGAAAAAAATGAATATAGGAAAAAGATGGGGTGGCGGGGGGGAAATCTGTCTGCTTTCTTCAGAGCCATGCATAATTATCCAGACTGCAATTACGTTTCACCCTTTTGTTCCTAGATGCTATGATTTATCCAATGGTACTCTGCACGAGGAAATGGCTCAGTGGCCCATTAAATTTATTTATGTATTTCTTCGATTTTTATCCCGCCTTTATTACTTTATAAATAACTCAAAGTCAGCAAACATATATAATACTCCTTCCTCTTCCTATTTGCACCGCAGTAACAAGCCCGTAAGGTGGATTGGGCTGAGAGAAAGGGACTGGCCCAAAATTACCTAGCCAGCTTTCATGCCTAAGGTAGCCCTAGAATTCACCATCTCCTGGTGATTGGCCCAAAGTCACTCAGCTGGATTTCATGCCTAATGCAGGATTACAACTCATTGTCTCCTGCTGATGGGCCCAACGTTACCTGTCTGGCTTTCATGCCTTAGCACTAGAATTCACCATCTCCTGGTGATTGGCCCAAAGTCATCCAGCTGGATTCCATGCGTAAGGCAGCAGTACAACTCACTGTCTCCTGATGATGGGCCCAAAGTCACCCAGCTGGCTTTCATGCCTAAGGTGGGACTAGAACTCACCGTCTCCTGGTGATTGGCCCAAATTCACCCAGCTGGCTTTCATGCCTAACACGGGACCTGGCTGGCTTTCATGCCTAAAATGGAACTAGAACTCACCATCTCCTGGTTTCTAGACCACCATCTTAACCACCTACACAAATTGGCCCTCCAAAGAGAGATATCTATCATGACCACAATGTTTGGGAAGTCAAAGTCAAGTCATCCTTAAGGGCTGCTCTCCTAAAAGTAGTCAGGATAGGGATGAAGAAGAAGGCTTCTGATTGTGAATCCCTGCCTTGTCTTTAGCCAAATCTTGGTGCTACCTGATCCAAAGAGATCCCCCGAGGGCACTTCAGGGACCAAATATGCAGAACAACCTCCACTGGAAAAATATATCAGGATGGCAGATACAGGCTATCTGTCAGGCCTGGAAGCCATCTTTTTCATTGGATCTTCAGGCCTGCCATATTTACTACTGTGGGAAACTGGGAGGGGGGATTGTTTGGAGTCAGGCTGTGAGAGGGCGGTTTTTGGACCTGAGCCCCGGATGCTGTGCTGTCTGCATTGGCTCATCGCTGCCATCTCACCACAAGAGGGGGTTGACGGGTTGATCGGACCTCCGTGAGAGGGTGGTTGGGTCTTTCCCCCCCCCTGGACTGTGGTCGACCTGGAACTTGACCTCGTCCTCTGTTGTGAGGGGACAGTGGACCGGTCTTGTTGAAAATGCTCCTAAAACTCCCATTCCATGTCTCTCCCCTGGACCTTCTATATGGACCCCTAGGATATGGTTGCTCCCATCCTCTGTGGTCAAGATGTATTCTGCAGCGGAGCTTCTTGGTCTGCGAGACTCCCCCCTCTCGCAGGCTTGGCCCTCCACTCTATCGAGGGCCTACCTCGATGACGGGCTTTGGAACCCCGAGAGGTGGCATGCCGCAAAAAGGGGGTTGTGGGGTTTTTTAAAATTGTCTTTTTGTAATCTTTTAAGGGGTTTAGGGCGGGGGGTGGGGAGGGAGGGGCATAGGTCAGGCTTGTTACAGGGGCATGGAACGGAAGGCGGGGAGCGGGGTGTGGAGGAGCTCAATGTGGATAGGGTGGAGGGCAGTTCTATCAGGACTGTGGTTGGGAGGGGCAGATATGGCGGGAGTAGGGGGCCACATCAGGTGGTGGGGGCACGCACCCGCTATCTCCAAGCGGTGGCATGCCTCGGCCCCCATGACTCTTCTCATCTCCCCGGCTGTCCAAAGTCTCAGAGCCCAGGCCTTAGACTGATGTTGTGCAACGCCAGGTCCGTGGTTAATAAGGCCCCCCTCATTTGTGAGCTAATACAGGAGGGGGGTGCGGACCTGGCAGGTATTACAGAGACCTGGTTGGGCCAAGAAGGGGGGGTCCCCCTCGTAGAGATGTGCCCACCAGGTTTCCGCGCATTCCATCAGCCAAGGGCCCAGGGCAGGGGTGGGGGGGGTGGCGGTCGTTATAAAGGAAGGTCTTGATCCGAGGGAGGCCACTGTACCTCAGATAGCCGGATGTGAGTCTCTCCTGGTGAAGTGGGGCCATGGGATGCAGGTGGGCCTGCTGATCGCGTACCTGGCTCCCTGCCACGTGACAGCGGCCCTGCCCGAGCTTCTCAACGTTATTGCTGGGGTGGCGGTTGATACCCCCAGACTTTTGGTCATGGGGGATTTCAACCTGCCATCTACCAGTGAGGCGTCTGGGATGGCTCGGGAGTTTATGGCTTCCATGACAGCCATGGACCTGACACAATTAATTCATGGCCCCACTCACGTGGGAGGACACACTCTGGACTTGGTTTTTATCTCTGGTCAGTAGCGGAGTGGTCTGGATATAGGGGATATAGTTATTGAACCCCTGTCATGGTCGGACCATTCTCTCCTGAGACTGGACCTTTCGACCGCTGCACCCCACTGCAGGGAGGCGGAACCGACCAGGTGGTTCCGCCCCAGGCGCCTGATGGATCCTGATAGGTTCCAGAGGGAGCTTGGGCCAGTTCCTGAAACTCTGGCTCACGACTCGGCTGAAGATCTGGTGGCTGCCTGGGATAGGACAGCCGCCGGTGCTCTGGACCAAGTCGTGCCTTTGCGGCCTCTGACCCGACGCCGAACCTGCCCGGCCCCTTGGTTTTCCGAGGAGCTGAGGGGGATGAAGCGCCGGAAAAGACGCCTAGAGAGTGGTTGGAGGGCCAGTCGCTCCGAATCCGACCGAACACTAGTTAGGTCTCATATTAAGACCTATCTAGTGGCGATAAAAGCGGCAAAGCGTAACCACTTTTCCGCTCTTATTGCATCGGCAGATAACCGCCCAGCCGCCTTGTTTAGGGTGACTCGCTCCCTCCTACATCAGGGAACGCGGGAAGACCCCTTGCAAGGGCAGGCTGAGGATTTTGCACAGTATCTGCACGATAAAATCGCTCAGATTCGGGAAGGCTTGGACTCTGACTGGGTAGATCCCGGCGGGGTGACTGAGGCTGGTCTTGAGAATGTTATCTGGGATGAGTTCGACCCTGTGACTCCTGAGGATGTGGACAGGATCCTGGGGAGGCTAAACGCAACCACATGTTTATTGGACCCGTGCCCCTCCTGGCTGGTACTGGCCACCCGGGAGGTAACACGAGGCTGGCTCCAGAGGATCATAAATGCTTCTTTGAGAGAGGGTTTCTTGCCTCCCGCCTTGAAAGAGGCGGTGGTGAGGCCCCTCCTCAAGAAGCCTTCTCTGGACCCGGCCGTTTTGGCAAACTATCGTCCGGTCTCCAACCTTCGCTTTGTTGCGAAGGTTGTGGAGAGTGTGGTTGCGCGACAGCTCCCACAGTTCCTGGATGAAACCATCTATCTAGATCCATGCCAGTCCGGCTTCAGGCCTGGGTACAGCACGGAGACAGCATTGGTCGCATTGGTGGATGATCTCTGGAGGGCTCGGGACAGGGGTTGCTCCTCTGTTCTGGTCCTATTAGACCTCTCAGCGGCTTTTGATACCATCGACCATGGTATCATGCTGCGCCGGCTGGAGGGACTGGGGGTGGGAGGCACCGTGCTGCGGTGGTTCTCCTCCTATCTCTCTGACCGGTCGCAGTCTGTGTTGGCAGGGGGGCAGAGGTCGACCTCGAGGCACCTTGCTTGCGGGGTGCCGCAAGGGTCGGTCCTCTCGCCACTCCTGTTCAACATTTATGTGAAGCCGCTGGGTGAGATCATCCGTGGTTTTGGGGTGCGATGCCATCTGTACGCTGATGACACTCAGCTGTACATTTCCACCCCAGACCACCCCAATGATGCCCTCGAAGTGATGTCCCAGTGTCTGGAGGCCGTGCGGGTCTGGATGGGGAGGAACAGGCTTCGGCTCAACCCTTCCAAAACCGAGTGGCTGTGGATGCCGGCGTCCCGGTATAGCCAGCTGGTGCCATCGCTGGCTATTGGGGGCGAGTCACTGACCCCCACAGAGGGGGCTCGCAACTTGGGCGTCCTCCTGGACACACGGCTGTCTTTAGAAGAGCATATGACGGCCGTGGCCCGGGGGGCTTTTTGTCAGGTTCGCCTGATACGCCAGTTGCGCCCCTTTCTGGATCGGGACTCCTTGTGCACAGTCACTCATGCCTTGGTTACGTCACGCCTGGACTACTGTAACGCTCTCTACATGGGGCTCCCCCTGAGGAGCACCCGGAGGCTCCAGCTGGTGCAGAATGCGGCCGCGCGGGTGATTATGGGAGCGACGTGGCGCTCCCACGTAACACCTCTCTTGCGCGAGCTGCATTGGCTCCCGGTGGTCTTCCGGGTGCGCTTTAAGGTGTTGGTTCTCATCTTTAAAGCGCTCCATGGCTTAGGGCCAGGGTATTTGCGAGACCGCCTGCTGCTACCGATAACCTCCCACCGGCCAATACGCTCTCACAGAGAGGGCCTCCTCAGGGTGCCGTCGGTCAGGCAATGTCGGCTGGCGGCCCCCGGGGGGCGAGCCTTCTCTGTGGGGGACACCCGCCCTGTGGAATGAGCTGCCTCCCGGAATACGATTGATCCTGGACCTCCGGACCTTCCGTAAAGCCCTGAAGACGTTTTTATTTCATCAAGCCGGCCTAGCCTAAATGGTTTTTAACTGGGATTTTAAATTTTATGGATTTGGGGTTTTAAATTGGGTAGCCAATTATTTAATTTTTTTAATTATCTTAACTTTTGTATTTGTATGTTTTTTAATTTTGGCTGTTCACCGCCCTGAGTCCCTTCTGGGAGAAGGGCGGTATACAAATTAAATAAATAAATAAATAAATAAATATGTAGTCATAATAACATTCCTTTCTCAGAGAGTCAAGGACATCTTGCCCTGCACCTGGAGGGCTGGAACTGGGAGGCATCTCCAGTTGGGACGATGCTTGGATTGGACCATGTGATGGACCTGTGGGTGTTGGGCAGGAACTTGGACTTTCCTTTGGGTGGGGAAAACCCTGAAGCTTTCAGATTCGGGTTTTCCCAGAAGTGCCAATATGACATCTCTAATAAAATGGAACGTTGAGGAAACTCAAGCCTCTGAGTTTTCTTTCATTGGGGGTGTTCCTTGGAACCCTGACACTACCGTTCCTTAAATTCCCATAGCAGAAAGTTACAAATGTTACATTAGGTTGTATCCTTGTGTGCAATGAGAAACTGTGGTCTCTGTTGCTTGTCATTTCTTACTGTTCCTTTTCCATTTACTATCATTGCTGATCATCTTATCCTTTTCTGCTACCAACATCTGTTTCAACTGAAAATACCTTCATTTGCATTTCTACTGTGACATAAAGTAAGATAATTCTCCCGCTGTGAAACAACAGACCTGTTTTGGCCGTTAAGAAACCTTAAAATAACATGAGTTAAACGGGATTAGGGGTTGGAGGCTAAAACATATAAAGAAGGGTTGCAGGAACTGGGTATGTCTAGTTTAATGAAAAGAAGGACTAGGGGTGACATGATAGCAGAGTTCCAATTTCTCAGGGGCTGCCACAAAGAAGAGGGAGTCAAGCTATTCTCCAAAGCACCTGAGGGCAGGAGAAGAAGCAAAGGGTGGAAACTAATCAAGGACAGAAGCAACCTAGAACTAAGGAGAAATTTCCTGAAGTTAGAACAATTAAACAGTGGAACAACTTGCCTCCAGAAGTTGTGAATGCTCCAACACAGGAAGCTTTTAAGAAGAGGTTGGACAACCATTTGTCTGAAGTGGTGTAGGGTTTCCTGCTTGAGCAGCGGGTTGAACTAGAAGACCTCCCTAACCCTTCCAACTCTTGTTATTCTGGATTTAAATACAGAACAGAACAGCCACCCACAATTAATAATGCTCCTATAGTTGATCTGATTATGAAGAAGGGCTGCTTCTTCAGTCATGAAGAAGATAGAAAGATTGCAAAGAATTAGATTGTTGGCTCATTTATCCCACTGTGTTTTTACTAAGCCTTCATTCCCTAATGAGATAATCTCTCAGAGGGGATTCAGATAGTATGTTGTTGTTACTCGCGAAGTCGTGTCCAACCCATCGCAACCCCATAGACAACGTTCCTCCAGGCCTTCCTGTCCTCTACCATCCCCCAGAGTCTCACCAGGCTCAAGGTTGACTCAGCCTTCCACCCTTCCGAGGTAGGTAAAATGAGGACCCGGATTGTAGGGGCAATAAGATGACTTTGTATAAAAAAGAACACCGCTTAGGAGGGGCCGAAAGCCCTACTAAGCAGGTATATACAAAAGTATGAAGGCTATTGCTTAACGCATTGTAAGCCGCCCTGAGTCTCCGGAGAAGGGCAGCATATAAATCGAATAATAAATATATAAATAAATAATAGATAGATAGATAGATAGATAGATAGATAGATCAAAGGCCTCAATTCTTTGGCGCTCAGCCTTCCTCATGGTCCAACTTTCACAGCCATACATTGCAACTGGGAAAACCAAAGCCTTGACTATACGCACTTTTGTTGGCAGAGTGATGTCTCTGCTTTTTAGTATGCTGTCTAGATTTGCCATAGCTTTCCTCCCCAGGAGCAAGCGTCATTTAATTTCTTGGCTGCAGTCCCCATCTGCGGTGATCTTGGAGCCCAGGAAAACAAAATCTGTCACTACCTCCCTTTCTTCCCTATCTATTTGCCAGGAATTGAGAGGGCCGGATGCCATGATCTTAGTTTTCTTAATGTTGAGTTTCAAGCCAACTTTTGCACTCTCCTCAGATAGTATAAGACCCAGCATCCACGAGAACCATCACGGTTAGTAGTTAAGGTGTTGGGTTAGAAGAAACCAAAGTTCAAGTCCGTTCGGTAGAGAATAAAGATGATTTTCATGGAGACAAGCCAGATCCAATCCCAGAGCAAAAACACAAACTCAATACAATCTAAAACAAGGACAAAATAGCTCAGACTGACACCACCTTAATTTCACAGGTGTACGGTGTGGAGAGAAGTAAAGAGACATCAGACTTAAAAAGATGCTTTTACTACAGCCAGTATAGTAAAGCTGTTTTAACCTCCTTTGGAATTACTTTCTTGCTCTGGCCTACCTACTAACTACCTACTGATAGAATGGACACTTAGCCATGGATGACTTTGGGCCTGTCACACTCTTCCAGCCCAATTAATGTTAAGACGCCTTGAGTGAATCAAAAGTTATCAATTTAGTAAATACAAATAAATAAATTTGAGAGGACATTCTTTTGTGAAAATCTTGGAATTGGATAACCAGTAGTGGTTTTGTAAGATTTCACAGGGATTGAGGCCGGAATCTTTTGCACACAATCATCATCAACCTCTTTTAACGACCCCATAATCTGTTGGGGGGGGGGGAGTCTGGACAACTGAATGGAGCTGAATGTTTACTGGCCAGATGCCCTTCCTGTCACCAATGCGGAGTTTTATTCAGCAGATACATTCTCAGTGTGCCCAGAGAGAGAGTGATATCTGCCTCTACCTAGGATCGAACTCACAGCTTTCTGATTGTGAGGCAAGAGCTCCACCTCTAGGCCACCGCACCACCCGATCTTTTGCACGCGATGCCTCTGTGGAATTGCTGGTATCCTGTCTAAAATCCGATCTTTCTTTTCTTCTCTTCCCTTTTTAGTATAAAAAAGAGGGTTCCACAATGACGAGTTACTGCAATGAGACTCTACCAGGCTGGGTGCATGATATCCTGGGCCATAATTGGGCTTGTTTCACTGGAATCAAGGTCTCATCTTCAGGTCCCCAAGTTCGTGTGCATCAGCTACCTCCTTGGAAGAGCTCAAGAAGGTGAGTCTTGTTTAGCAAAAAGGCACAGAAGACCTCCCTGTCCTGTTGTAATTCAGAAGACTGCAGTCGACTCAGCTGGTTTTCCTTCAGGCCGCTATAGCAACAGTGATTTTTTTCCATTTCGGTTAAGCGTCTCCTCAGCAGACAATCTCCTTAGTCCAGTGATGGCTAACCTTTTTGCCGTTGTGTGGCAAAAGCGGGGATAGGGCGGGGGAGTTACGTGCGTGCGTGCCCACGCCCATAATTCAATGTGCCCCGCCCCCGTGCATGTGCGCACAAACCCCCCCCCCCCCCCCGTTTCCCACACACACACTTTTGGCACATGATGGCACAGTGGGCCCGGTAGGTCCGTTTTTTGTCCTCCACAGGCTCCAAAGGCTTTCTAGGAGCCTGGGGAGGGCAAAAATGGCCTTCCCCACCCCCCTGCCCTGAGCTAGGGCAACGCTCGCGTGCCCACATATATGGCTCCGCGCGCCACTTATGGCACGCGTGCCATAGGTTCGCCATCACGGTCTTAGTCTAATACAAGGGTGTTTAGGTCTGACCTGTGGGGCCACCGTAGAAACAGTGAAGGACCGGTCCGTAGTTCTCTGCCAGCAAAAATGGGCTCCCAATCTCCATTTTCAACTAGGACAACCTCCTGCAACCCTCTGCCTATGAAAACCGTTTTCGCTGACAGAAGGTCGCAGGAGGCTGTCCCAGCCGAAAACAGATTGAGAGCCTGTTTTAACTGGTAGAGCACTTGGGCCACCACAGGTGCCCTTGACACAAGTGACAGCAAGCGGGTCATGCCCCCCCGGCCACGCCCATTTTGCGCCACCCCCCCCCTCCCTCCGAGGTCAAACACAACCCTGATGCAGCCCTCAATGAAATTGAGTTTGACAGGCCTGGTCTAGTATGTCCATTTTGTTAGGACAGCAGATTGGAGACCCTCATGCAGGGATGCTATTCAGCAGGTTCTGACAGGTTCTGGAGAACCAGGAAATTTTGAGTAGTTTGGACAACCGGCAAATACCACCTCTGACTGGCCCCAGAGTGGGGTGGGAATGGAGATTTTGCAGTATCCTTCCCCTGCCACGCCCACCAAGCCACACCCACCAAGCCACATCACACCCACCAAGCCACAGAACTGGTAGTAAAAAAATTTGAATTCCACCACTGCCCTCATGAGACGTTATTCAATACAGCTCAGCATCCACACTCCTTGGTTGATCTTCTTGCAAAGAATGTACGGGTAGTCCTCGACTTACAACAGTCCATTTACTGACTGTTCAAAGTTACAACGGCACTGAAAGAAATTACTTATGACCATTTATCACAGTTACGGCCTTTGCTGCATCTCCATGATCATGTGATCAAAATTCAAATGCTTGGCAATTCGTTCATATTTATGACCATTGCTGTGTCCTGGGGTCACAAAGAGAAATAACGGGCGCCCAGCTGTCCCGAGTCATTTTTCAAAGTGATGCAGATAGCATATAAATTTAATAAATAAACAAAACTGAGTATAGGTTTCCTTGGCCACAGCATTCACCTATCAATCTTGCAGTAACCAGGAGGGTCCCGAATCCTAGATCTGCTCCATCAAAAAACAATACCGTGCCTTCAAGAGCCAATAATAAAACTGGCTAAAACTACAATCATCATCATCCCCATCATCATCTCCAGACGGCCCCCGACCTCCCGCTCTTTCCACGGTGACCTGAAGACATGGCTTTTCCAACAAATTGCCTGATCTGCTGGGAATCTTAGTTTTAACTTCTTGGGGATTTTAATTGGATTATTTTAGTATTAATTTTATTGTTCCGTTGTTTTATCTTTGTGAGCCGCCCCGAGTCCTTCGGGAGAAGGGCGGCATATAATATGAATAAACTAAACTAAACTTTTAATGACCCCATAATCCTTTGCGGGGTGGAGTCTGGGCAGCTGAATGGAGCTGAGTGTTTACTGGCCAGATGCCCATCTTGTCGCCAATGCGGGGTGATATTTAGCAGACATAATTTCAACGTGTGTAGAAGAGAAATATCTGCCTCTGCCAAGGATCGAACTCACAGCCTCCTGATCGCGAGGCGAGAGCTCCACCTATAGGCCACCGTACCACTCGGCTAAAACCATGATGAACAACCATAAATCCATCTTGCTAAGTTTGTTTTAGCCTGTTATCCCATTCTGAGTTCAACAACTTCCAGACACCAAGACAAAATTCTCAGTTTATTGAACCAAGATTATTCTGCCCCAGGGAAAAATGAACTTCTTAAGATACCTACCTTAGAATCCCAGCAAAATCTCTCTGGAGGGCAGCTTCCTATTTTGTCCAATGATTGAATGCAGATGGCACAGTGTTGTTGGCTTAACATCAGAGGTGGTATTCAGCCGGTTCAGACCGGTTCACTCGAACCGGTAGCGGAAATCGTATGTGGGCCTGCCCTGGCTCTATGCCATCCTATTTAGGCATGTTTTTGAGGCCAGGTGCATGCATGGAAGGTGCACGCACCAGCAAAATACATGCATGGAAGGCCGGGCGGATGCATGGACAGGGTGCATGGGAGCAAAGCGCACACTCACATTTGCGAACTGGTAGGGAAGGTAAGGGAATACCACCTCTGCTTAACATCAACCATGATGGAAGACAGCACAACATGTAATAGTGAACTCCAGCACTGTGGTCGTGTTTGTTGTGGCCCATCAGTGGCCTGTGCAGCTAGTAGCTGATTCAGACAGCGAGGAGGCTGGTGTGGTGCTGTGCTAGCAGCCTGTGCAGCTGGCACTCGAGTCGGACAATAAGGAGGCTGGAGAAGATGTGATGCCAGAGGCGGGTATTCAGCCAGGGTCTTCAGAACCTCCAGAAGCTCCCTTAAGTGAAGAGGACGAAGAGGAGGAGCCTCTTCTCGATGCATGGGTGCGCAGAGCTGCCAAAAGGCAAGAGTGGTTCCTCAGGAGGAGCTCTCCTCGAGAGTAAGGCTAGGGACTAATTGGCCACTCCCTTAGCCTATTTAAGGAGGAACGCTGACTGAAGCAATTTGCAGGGAACAACTTCGTTCACATACCTTTGTGTCTTGTCTTGCTTATCTTATCAGCTTCCTGCAAATTGCTTCTGGGCATTCTGCCAACCATAGTAAGCTTTCAGTTATTATTCTTTGAATTCTTGGCGGTTGCTAATGCAATTAATTAACAGCGGTTGTTGTAAAAGACTGGTTTATTTAGTAAACTAAGGTTTGAACGGACTTTGTGTGTGCTGCGTTCTTTGGGGTCCGTAGCTGGGGCAGAAGAGTGTTTTAGAGAAGCTTAGGGGCTGGATTTGGGTATAGTTAGGCTGTGATTGCAAAAACTGGGCTTCAGTTAAGTAACTGACAACCCTTTCTCTCCAGAATTCAACAGAGGTTCCACGTGACCAACTATGATTTTGTGAAAGCCATCAATGCTGTTCAGAAATCATGGAGAGCAACTGCCTACAGGGAATACGACAGGCTTACTTTACAAGACTTCATTCGGAGAGCTGGAGGATTGAAATCCAAAACTCCCAGGTAAAACAAATTACTTGTCAGTGGGTAGATTTAGGGCAGGGGTCGGCAACCTTAAACACTGAAAGAGTCACAAAAGTCCTAACCGGAAGCCCCCGTTCAATTCTGGAGCCGACCGGAAGTCCGTTTCCCCCATCTTAGTCTCCTCCTAGTGCGGTGTCCTTTTTCCTCTGCTGACCGGAAGTCTGGTTCTCCCACCATAGAGTCTCCTCCTAGCATGGCGTCATTTTTCCTCTGCTGACCGGAAGTCTGGTTCCCCCACCATAGAGTCTCCTCCTAGCACAGCATCCTTTTTCCTCTATCTGTCCTAACTGAAACCCCTATCAATTGTGGAGCTGACCAGCAACAGGGAGCCGCAGCAGAGGGATGAAAGAGCCACATGCGGCTCCAGAGCCGGGGTTGCTGACCCCTGATTTAGGGAAAAAGATGTGCCATGGAGCCCAGAGACATTTTTGTTCTTGACTCCTGACTTATTTGTTGGTTTCCAAAATGGTGTTGGTGATGACATAAAGGTCCAGATTAAAAAAAGAAAAGGATGTGGACTTTGTGCATTTCTTCAAGAGCTATGTCTTTTATGGAGAAAAGAATGGGCGTAGCAAACCTTGTCAGCTACATTTATGTACATTTTAAGCTGGAAGGGACTTTGAAGGTCTTCTAGTCCAACCTACAGCTCAAGCAGGAGACCCAGAGATGGGCTCAGGGGTGAAATCCAGCAGGTTCTGACAGGTTCTGGAGAACCGGTAGTGGAAATTTTGAGCAGTTCGGAGAACCGGCAAATACTACCTCTGGCTGGCCCCAGCGTAGGGTGGGAATGGAGATTTTGCAATATCCTTCCCCCAGGAGTGGGGTGGGAATGGAGATTTTGCAGTATCCTTCCCATACCACGCCCACCAAGCCACACCACGCCCACCAAGCCACGCCCACAGAACCGGTAGTAAAAAAAAATTGGATTTCACCACTGGATGGGCTCCTGGGGGCAATCCTCTAGCCAACAATTGCAGAGGTTTGGTGAACCCCCAAATGCCACCCCTGGCTGGCCACACCCATCCCTCCCCTCCCAGGAGTCTTTGCATGGCCCATTCATCATTCCAGGTAAGTGCAGGAGCCGCGTGGAGGGTCTGGGAGGGCAAAAAAACGGGCCTATCGGAGGTTCTGGAACTCCAGAAACGGGCCTGTTTCTGGCCTCGGGAGGGATTCTGGACCCCGGGTGAAGCTGTTTTCGCCCTCCCGGAGGCTCGAGGAAAGCCTCTAGAGCCTGGGGAGGGCAAAAAACGACCCCTCCCCTGCAGGCAGCCGACATGGCCACGCCCACCCAGCAACAGGGCAGAGAACCCATTGCTAAAGGATCTAAAGCCCACACCTGAAGAGTCCCTACTCTATTCTAAGACAAAGGTCTGTCCATTCTCTTAAAAACCTCTAGTGATGGAGCCTCCACAACTTATGGAGGCAAATTGTTCCACCGATTAATCATTCTGTCAGAAAATTTCTCCTTAGTTCTAGGTTTCTTCTCTCTCTGATTAGTTTCCACCCATTGCTTCTTGTCCTGCCCTCAGGTGCTTTGGAGAATAGCTTGACTCCCTCTTCTTTGTGACAGCCCTGAGATATTGGAAGACTGCTATCATGTCGCCCCTAGTCCTTCTCTTCATTAGTTTAGACATACTGAGTTCCTGCAACTGTTCCTCATATGTTTCAGCCTCTAATTCCTTAATCACTTCAGCCAGAGACACTCAAGAAGCAACTTGGCATTAAGTAAGCAATGACAAACCTCAGTCATCACCTACTCATTAATCACTGGCAGAGGTGTTTTTTTTTTAAACACATACTTGAGCACATATTAAGGTGGGGAAAACATTCAGTGGGATGGAGGCATTAATTATCATTTCAGTTCCTTGGTCTCTGCAGCTCAACTCTATCCATACTGATGGTGCAATTTTATGGTGCAGTATTGAGCCATTCAGGGACACGGTGGCTCAGTGGCTAAGACACTGAGCTCGTCGATTGAAAGGTCGGCAGTTCAGCAATTCAAATCCCTAGTGCCACGTAACGGGGTGAGCTCCCGTTACTTGTCCCAGCTTCTGCCAACTTAGCAGTTTGAAAGCAGGTAAAAAAATGCAAGTAGAAAAATAGGGACCACCTTTGGTGGGAAAGTAACAGTGTCCCGTGCGCCTTTGGTGTTTAGTCATGCTGGCCACATGACCACAGAGATGTCTTCAGACAACGCTGGCTCTTCAGCTCTGAAACGGAAATGAGCACCGCCCCCTAGAGTCGGGAACGACTAGCACATATGTGCAAGGGGAACCTTTACCTTTATTGAGCCATTCAAAATCATCACACTGTTTTAAGCACTCCACGGTAATGTTAAAAAGAAAACATTTGTGACCAGCGTTACACTCCTTGTTGGAACTGTGTTCAATTTTGCTAAGGGCTTCTTACTTTAGCCTCTAAAATGAAGTACTTACTCGGGAGGGCAAAAGTGCCAATAATCTTTCTTTATCGGTTTGCTGTGATTTTATTTCACCTCTGCATATAACAAGAGAGTTCCTGTGGGAGAACTCTTGGAAAGAATTTTTTTCTGCTACCGTAGTAAGACCTCAGACAAAGCGACGCAAAGCTCATAGCAATTAATTGTTCCATTTGTCAGATTTGAAAGATGTCAAGGTACGCATTGGTGGGGGGGGGAGTGTGGAGGTCTAATGGTTAAGACGTTGGACTTATTGACTGGAAGGTCAGCAGTTCGAGACCCGAGCACCGCATGATGGGGTGAGCTCTCATTAATTGCCCCTGTCAGAACAAATATCTATCTGGTTCAGTTCCAACCCGGGGGGAAAGGCACTGGAGACAAAATGGAGGCTAGAGGCTGAGAGTGGGTGTTTTTTATACCTTCTCTTGGGCTTTGCACTTGAGCTTCCTGTTCCTGTGCAAGAACATGTATTCTGTTGGCTTGGGGTTATGTAGGGGTCATACCTGGCTGTATAGATTGTCTGAGCTAAATTTGATTGAAGTTTCTGAGAGTGATGCAATAATTAATGGGAAAAAAATCACCACCCTGATACCAACAATACATCATCTTATAGAAATTCACATTCCTTTTATTTCTTGTAGACCAAAACCTGCGCCCCTCGCTTCTGAAATATTCAAAGAGGCTCAAAATCTGCCAGAATCCTGGGACTGGAGAAATATGAACGGTGTTAATTACGTCAGCCCAGTACGAAACCAAGGTGCATTCTTTTTCCTCAGCCCTGCTTTTGACTTAACTGTTTTGCAACGCTTTTACAAAAAACAAATGTCCTTTTGTGGGCATTCATGCAGAAGTGGGTTTCACATAATTTTATCACCGGTTCCCCGCACACCGAAAATGTGAGCGTGCGTGGCTTGCACGCATGCACGCCAGTGGTGGGTTGCCCCTGGTTTGGACTGGTTTTATAGAACTGGTAGTAAAACTGCCGGGAGGCTCCACCCACTTTACCGCGCCTTGCGCAGGAGCAAGGCACATGCACAAGCAAAGCAAGTGCGCGTGCCCGCGATCCCATTGTGAACCAATAGTAAAGGTAAGTAGAACCCACCCCTGATGCACGCGGCTTAGAAAACATGGCTGAATAGAGGCCCGGGCAGGTAAGCAGGCCCATCCGCAGGTTGCCACTACTGGTCCGAACCAGCTGAATACACCACTGCATTCATGGAGTTCTGTGGTTGTGTCTGTGCAATTGTGTCCTTGGGATAATTACCAGCCTCACAAAAAACATTGTGAGTACCGAGGAGACAATGTTAGTCTGTCAGTGGCAGAGAGTGTTAAGGATATTGGTGTTGTGTTACCAACCAGCAGAGTAAATGCACAAGGAAACGTTGCTGAGTGCAATGAATAAGAGTTATGCAAACTGGTTTATCAAAAGCTTACTTTATAGTAGAAAAACAGTCTCATAGTCTTTAAACAAATTCCAAGTCTTTGCCAGTAAATCAGTCCAGTAGTTACAGATATCTTCTCACCAAACAGACAGTAGTTGGTTAGAATAACAAACTCACTCTGGTTCACAAACCACAATGGTAGCAGATCCATCAAACCATGATTAGCAGATAGCAACTCCTCTCAATGGTAGCATATCACATCAGCTTCATACACAATGGCAGCATATCATAGCAGCAACTGAACACGTTACAATACCTTGCTTAAATACTCTCACAACCAGTCATTACCTAATTACAGCATGACTCAGCATTACAACGAAAGCCTTTAAAGTAACATAATACATTTACAGATTAAAGTTACAGTACACATATATTGCCTGGACAACTTGTTAGGCTCAAACCATATCCTAACAGAGAAAATTCAGCTCCAAATAGCATATTTACTATGTTGGAAGTAAGCGGTAGACTTGAGATAATATTAGTAATTTTGTTCTGACCTAAGAAACAGAATTGCCATGTCCCAATTTCTTCTCCCTTTTCTTATTCTTGTCATTTGTCCTTTATCATATACCTGGGCATACTGGGGCCATATTATGAATTATTGTAGTAGTGCCCCGTTTCCCCAAAAATAAGACATCCCCTGATAATAAGCTCAATCAGGCTTTTGAGCACATGCCCTAAAATAAGCCCCTCCTGAAAATAAGCCCTCCCAGAAAATATTCAAACTCATGCTCAGCCGATCCCCGCCATTTCCTCTGGTTTCCTCCACATGCCCCAAAATAATAAGATCTATCCAAAAATAAGGCTGAATTTCGGGGTTCAAAAAATATAAGATGGGATCTTATTTTCAGGGAAACACAGTATGTAGGAATGACCTTGGGAAACAGGGTCAAGAGACACATCCAAGGGAGCAGTCAGATAGAAGGCAACTTAGCCTACAACAGGAAAACAAGTAAGGCAAGCATCCTATCAGGGATCCTCCCTAGTTTCTTAGGTAGTAAAGTGGGGGAAATGTAATTTCAGGCTTGCAAAATTCTGATAATGTAACTACGATAAAGTAGAATTAGTGAAAAGGGACACGGTGGCTCAGTGGGTAAGACGCTGAGCTTGTCGATCGCAATTTGGCAGTTCGGCGGTTTGAATCCCTAGTGCCGCGTAACGGGGTGAGCTCCCATTACTTGTCTCAGGAGTTCGAAAGCAGGTAAAAAATATAAGTAGAAAAATAGGGACCAACTTTGGTGGGAAGGTAACAGCGTTCTGTGTACCTTTGGCGTTTAGTCATGTCGGCCACATGACCACGGAGACGTCTTCAGACAGCGCTGAATCTTCGGCTTTGAAACGGAGATGAGCACCGCCTCCTAGAGTCGGGAACAACTAGCACATATGTGCGAGAGGAACCTTTACCTTTAAGATGTTTAAACTAAAATGGCACCTGTATACATACAATTTTTGAAATGGGAAAAATGTGTTTTCCTCCTGATTATTCACCCCTCCTTTTCCTCAAGAGGCAATTTGGCTTCTAAATATCACCCTCAAATCCGTGGTGTCCTTTTCTTTTGTAAGGTACTTGGAATAAGTCTTTGGTGACAGAAAAGCACAATTCAGCTGCCTTTGGCCAGCAGGACACAGCATTGTTCCACCATAACATTTTGTCAGGTTTCAAAAATTCTGACTCAATTACCAGAAATTCCAGTAGCGAAGGCAGAAGAGGAATGAATAAACTTATTTCGCCTAATTCAATCCTTTCCTTGTGTTGCTAAGCAGCTGATAATGGCAGCAGCATTTTAGGGCTTCTAAAAAAAGCTGGGATATTAGCCAGGCCTTATAGCACAGTAAGTGTATTTTACTTTATTTATTTAAGAAAAATTTAGCACCTACGTATCCGTAGAACCAGTTTGGACAAATGGTTAAGGAACCAGGCAAGAAACCAGGAGATGGTGAGTTTTTAGTCCTACCTTAGGCATGAAAACAGGCTGACTTGGGGCCAATCCTCAAGAGACTGTGAGTTCTAATCCTGCCATAGGCGTGAAAAAGCCAGCTGGGTGACTTCGGGCCTGTTGCTCTCTCTTAATGCAGCTCATCTCACAGGTTTGTTGTTGTTTTAGTGGGGAAAAATAGAAAGAAAAAGGAACATTACATACATTCACTGACTTGAATTGTTTATTTTAAAAAGGGGGATATAAATAAATAATAAGCAAATAAAATAGAGGCGATTGTTACTTGGTTTGATTAAAAAGTCTTGAAAGGTTTTTCCTGTTCTTCCTCTTCCTCCTGCTCTCTCCCTCCCTCTCCCTCCCTCCATCTCTCTCTCCTTCCCTCTCCCTCCCTCCCTCTTTCTCTCTCTCTCCCTCTCATTTTTCTCTCTCACCCTCTCCCTCCCTCTTTCTGTCTCTCCCTCCCTCTCACTTCCCCCTCTCTCCCTCTCCCTCCCTCCCTCTCTCTCCCTTCTATCTTCCTCCCCCTCTCTTTCTCTCTATCTCCCTCTTCCTCCCTTTCTCTCTCTCTCCCTCCCTCCTTCTCTCTCCTTCCCTCTATCTCACTCTCTCCCTCTCATTTTTCTCTCTCTCCCTCTCTCATCCTCTCCCTCCCTCTTTCTCTCTCTCCCTTCCCCCTCTCTCCCTCTCCCTCCCTCCTTCTCTCTCCCCTCTCTCTTCCTCCCCCTCTCTTTCTCTCTTATCTCCCTCTCCCTCCCTTTCTCTCTCTCTCCCTCCCTCCTTCTCTCTCCTTCCCTTTCTCTCTCTCTCCCTCTCCCTTCCCCCCTCTCTCTCCTGCTCCCTCCCTCCTTCTCTCCCCCTCCCTCTATCTCGCGCTCTCTCCCCCAGCTCAGAGCTAAGGTGTTTCTCGTTTCAAAGGAGCTCAGTGGTTGTCTGACCTTATTCCTGCATTCTTCTCCACAGCCTCCTGCGGCAGCTGCTATGCATTTGCTTCGATGGGCATGCTGGAAGCCAGGATTCGCATCCTCACCAACAATTCTCAGACTCCAACGTTGAGCCCTCAGCAAGTTGTTTCCTGCAGTGAATACTCCCAAGGTAAAGTAGGGTTGGGTAGCATCTGAATTTTGGGGGGAAAATAAAAAAAAAAACCTTCTTATAGTCCTTTTGGTCCAGTTTTTCATTCTGAAAGATGCTTGCTTTCTATTCTGCTAGCCTTTATAATAAGAACCTAGTCCCATGATGGCGAACCTATGGCACACGTGCCACAGATGGCACACAGAGCCATATTGGTGGGCACACGAGCGTTTCCCTAGCTCAGCTCCAGCATGTATGCGCATGCTGGCCAGCTGATTTTCGGGCCTTCTGGGCCCACCGGAAATCGGCAAACGGGCTGTTTCTGGCCTCCTGAGGGCCTCCAGATGGGTGGGGAAGGCTATTTTTGCCCTCCCCAGGCTTCTAGAAAGCCTCTGGAGCCTGGGGAGGGTGAAAAACAGGCCTTCCGGGCCCACCGTGCCATCACATGCCAAAAGCGGGTGGACCACAGGGGGGGGGCACGCGCGCATGCGCGGGGGAGGAGGGCACATAGAATTATGGGTGTGGGCACGCGCGCACGCAATCATCCCGCACTCCTCACTTTTGGCACACAATGGCAAAAAGGTTAGCCATCACTGACCTAGCCCTTTGAGACTTCTTCAAGTTAGTTAGTTAGTTAGTTTATTATATTTATATACCGCCCTTCTCCCGAGGGACTCGGGGCAGTGAACAGCCAGCAAATAAAATACCCAGATACAAAATTTAAAACAATATTAAAATCCAATTAAATCAATTTGGCCCATAGTTAAAAACCCAATATTAAAACGCCTAATTTTTAAAAACAATTCTTTTTAAAAAGAGTAGGTCAGGCCAGCCCAGCTTGATGAAACAAAAACGTCTTTAGGGCAGTTCGGAAAGCGCGAAGGTCAGGGATCCGCCGTATCTCTGTGGGGCAACTCGTTCCAGAGGTTGCACAGTTAACTTTCTGGAATTGTTTTTTTTTTTTTCTTTCTTCCCTCCCTTTTTTAGGTTGTGATGGTGGATTTCCTTACCTTATTGCTGGAAAATACATACAGGATTTTGGCATCGTTGAGGAGGCCTGCTTTCCTTACAAAGGCATGGATTCCCCCTGCACTCTTAGGAATGACTGTTACCGCTACTACATCTCCAACTATTACTACGTGGGTGGGTTTTACGGGGGCTGCAATGAAGCCTGGATGAAACTGGAGCTCATTAAGCACGGGCCGATGGCTGTTGCTTTCGAAGTCTATAATGACTTCATGTACTACTCGGGAGGAATCTACCACCACACAGGTCTGATGGACCCTTTTAACCCTTTCGAACTGACCAATCACGCCGTTTTGCTCGTGGGGTACGGCAGCGATCCCCACTCTGGGGAACCATTCTGGATTGTGAAGAACAGTTGGGGGACCTCTTGGGGTGAGGAAGGTTATTTCCGGATCCGGAGGGGCTCTGACGAATGCGCGATAGAGAGCATAGCAGTGGCTTCTACACCTATACCTAAAATATAGTTCGCTTCTACACCTATACCTAAAATATAGTTCGTCAGATTATCTCAGTAGGCCTCTGTCCAGAGAGCAGGCGTGTCCACCCTAGAAGTACAATGGATATTCCTTACAGCTAGTCCTTGACTTATGACCACAATTGAGCCCATTTCCGTTGCTAAGCAAGACAGGTATTCAGTAAGTTTTGTCTTAAGTTTACAGTCTTTATTTTTTTTTTTTCTACTATTAAGGGATCACTGCAGTTGTAACACAGTTGTTAAGTCAATCCAGTTTCCCCATTGATTTTGCTGATTAGAAGGTTGCAAAAAGTGATCACATGACCCCCAGGACACTGCAACCGGCATAAGTACATGTCAGTTGCCAAGCATCCGAATATTTGAACTTGTGATGTCTCGGAGATGCAACCGTCGTAAATGCAAAAACAATCATGAGTCATTCTTTTTTCAGTGGCGTTGTAACTTGGAATGGTCCCTAAAAGGAATTGTTATAAATCGAGGACTATTGTACATATTGAGAAAGGGTGAATGGCCTTGTGTTCCCTGCCTACGAGAAAAGTTTTGTTTTTCCGTTTTTCAAACGGTGTTAAAATGAAAGCCATAGTGATTAGAAGACAAGATCAAAGAACTGGCCATTTAAACAGGCACTCTTAATTCAGTTCAACTGAATGAAGGAACCTTGACAATAGATTCATGTTCTTAACTTTCAAGCCAGAATTGGCAAACTGTGATTGGAAGCAAGCTTACTCATCAGGATCGGTGTTATTTCGGCTTGGCGTGATAAAATGGCCAATCATGATTAACGCTCTTCTACTATTCCATCAGGAAAAGATAGTGATTAAAATAGACTTGGGGGAATGGTAGGTTGGAATGGAAGCCCAACCGTGACTTGATGTTTTCAACCATGGTTAGTTTAATGCCTATGGAGATTCTCAATCATCCCGGTCACGGTTGTCCCAAAGATATTTTTCCCAAAGGCAGCTGGACTTTCTTGATTTTTTTTTACTTTGACAACATTTCGCTTCTCATCCAAGAAACTCCTTCAGTTCTAACAGCCCTAGTAAGCCCTAGTAAGACCACATCTAGAGTACTGTATCCAGTTTTGGTCACCACACTATAAAAAAGATGTTGAGACTCTAGAAAAAGTGCAGAGGATAGCAACCAGGATGGTTAGAGGACTGGAGACTAAAACATACAAAGAAAGGGTACAGGAACTGGGCATGGCTAGTCTACTGAAGAGAAGGACCAGGGGAGACATAGCAGTCTTCCAATATTTGAGGGGCTGTCACAGAGAGGAGGGGGGGGTCTAAAGCACCTGAAGGAATAATGGATGGAAACTGAACAAGGAGAGATTCAACCTGGAAATAAGGAGAATTTTTCTGATAGTGAGAGCAATCAATCAGTGGAACAGAAGTTGCCTTCAGAAGTTGTGGGAGCTTCATCACTGGAGGCTTTCAAGAAGAGATTGGATTGCCATTTGTCAGAAATGGTGTAGGGTCTCCTGCTTGGGCGGGGGGTTGGACTAGATGACCTATAAGGTCCCTTCCAACTCTTAATCTGTAATCAAAACATTTTTTTTAATTTGATTTATATGCCGCCCTTCTCCGGAGACTCAGGGCAGCTTACAATGCATTAAGGAATAGCCTTCATACTTTTGTATATTTATACAAAGTCAGCTTATTGCCCCCACAAACTGAGTCCTCATTTAACCTACCTTAGAAAGGATGGAAGGCTGAGTCAACCTTGAGGCTGGTGAGATTCGAATTTATAGTAATTGCAGACAGCTGGTGTTAATCACAATGCTTTTTTAGTCTGCTGAGCCACCAGGCCCATTTACTTCTAACTAAATGTTTAGAACATTTAGTTCTAACTGAACTGAGTTAGAACTGAAAAAGTTCCTTGGATGAAAAATGAAATTTATTCAAAGAAGAAGAAAAAAAGAACCCCAAGAAAGTCCAGTTGCCTTTGGAACATGGATCGTGTACCTGAAGGGAGCCAGTCTCTTAACCACATTAATCAGGTTTCTTAGAATAAAGTGGTACACCCCATACTTTCTCCCCATGGAAGAAAATGGTATATTTTAATGTTTACAATCTAGCTATGAATTCAATTACAATGTATGAAAATTGAATATTCAGTGCAGTGGTGAAATCCAAATTTTTTTACTAACAGTTCTGTGGGCGTGGCTTGGTGGGCATGGTGTGGCTTGGTGAGTGTGGCAGGGGAAGGATCCTGCAAAATCCCCATTCCCTCCCCACTCCTGGGGGAAAAGATATTGCAAAAACTCCATTCCCACCCCACTCTGGGGCCAGCCAGTGGTTGTATTTGCCGGTTCTCCGAACTGCTCAAAATTTCCGCTACCAGTTCTCCAGAACCTGCTGGATTTCACCCCTGATTCAGTGTGTTAATTCTCCCACACTTTCTTTCCTTATTTAGCAGCCATTTCCCCACCCCACCCCTTTGATTTTTGCCAGAAATATTTTTCTAATCCGCAATAGTATTTTTTTTAATTGCTGTACCTTAACAAAAGAAATGAAGAAACTTGAATGTAGAAGAGAGTGCCTTGCATGCAAAATGATTATACTTTACTGTGATTTTGTGTGTGTGTGTGTATAAAAAAGGGAAACTTGTAAAAGTATCTTTTTAACAAAATACCTGGGATGACAAGATTCATTTGATCCATAATTTGAGCAGTGCCGTACAACCGTTTTGTTTCCTTCTTTTGAAAATCATCAGGGTTTTTTTTTTAATACGATTCTGAAATAAAGAAATGTTTCTCTGTTGCTTTGGGAGTTCTTTAAATAAAGCTTTCTTATTGCCTCTTTTAAGGCTCTGTGGGAGATTGATAAAGGGACACAATACTTTTGTGTGGGAACCAGAGAGTTGCTGCCGTGGAATTACATTGTTTTAAGAACTTTTCTTCCTTGCAATGTCTGACAAATTTGGGCCTTCAATGCAATTTGTTCGTAAAGCGTCATAAATTAAGATGTCATATAGTCAATACGATTGGAGTATAACCTATATATTGTCTCCCTTGTGTCACATCGAAGCTTAGAATTGGATAACCTTGTTTATTGGAAGGATAATTTGGGACCACATTTAAGACTTTTGGGCAGCCCTGGGACCTCAGGATTTGGATGTTTGTTATAAGGTGGACTCCAATTTTTGCTACAATTTTGAACATATTAACAGTGTCCTTGTTGTGGCTTGTCGACCGCCGACCCCTCCAGCAGCCGAATCAGAGGAGGAGGAGGAGGCGTAGGAATCGGGGTCAGCAGCAAGGCAACCTGAGAGCTCTGAGGGGGAAGAGAGAATGGAGCTGTCAGAGAGAGATAGAGGTGGAGCCTGGGCCATCTGTCAGCCCTCAGATGGAGAGTCAACAATCCCCAGATCTGGAGGTGGCTGATGAGGAAGAAGAGGAACAGCCGGGCCCAGTGCCTGACACACATATGCGCAGAAGGCAGAGGAGAGGAGAGCAGTGGAAATCTATGGGCCGATCCTTGGGACGGAAGTGCCACCGCTGCTAGCGAAGCCCCACCCCTAGCTCTGGGGATAAAAGGCAGGGGGCGGAGAGGAATAGGTGTGGCCATCTGGACGGACGTATTAGCCTTCAGTGAGAAAGAAACATTATTGCTGAGCTGCCGTCACACCTAATTAAAGGAATCTTTGAGTTCACTTCAGAGGGTTTGTCATGTTTGGGGAGCTGAGTCGGAACAGTCCTGGTTTCTTTTAGAGGAGATGAGATGGCTGTATTCAAGCTAAGATGAAAAGCATGGAAGGTGGAGATCTCGAAATTCTCCAGAGAAACCACCTGGTCTTTTATATTCAGCCCCTGTGATGTCTTCTTTGGATGACGACTCCTCCACTTCTTCCTGAGAGGTCGGCTCGAGGGAGAACAGGAGAGTTCCTGGCACGTCAGGAATTACTAGCTGACTTTGTATAAATATACAAAAGGATGAAGGCTATTGCTTAGCGCATTGTAAGCTGCCCTGAGTCTCCAGAGAAGGGCGGCATATAAATCAAATTTTTTTAAAAAAAACTGACCCTAAATTGTCAGTAGAACAGGCCTCGGCTGGGGAGAGCTTGCAGGACAGTGAGGAAGAGGGGGAGGAGCTACCTAATGTGATGGATCCCAGAGTATGTAAGGCAAAGAAGCTGAGATCTGCCAGATTGCTCAGAAAAAGGCCCTGCCCCTCTTGATGGGCTATACTGAGTGCTATTTAGCACGGCAGGCAGAGGGAGGCGTTGCTGGAAGCAACGTGTGTGGGTTGTGGCCAGATGTTTGTGTTTCTAAGACTCCCCGGTTTGTGAGCTAGGAGGATTAGGTTTAAGTTGCCGAGAGTTTTACGTGGATTTAGTTTAAGTTCCCTTTAGTTTAAGTTGTGTTCGTGTTTTGAACCCAAGCAGCTAGTTAGCTGTTTGATGGACTAATTGGCCATTGCCTAGAACCGTGATGGGGAACCTATGGCACACATGCCGCAGGTGGCAGGCAGAGTCCTCTCTGTGGTCACACGAGCCATCACCCCAGCTCAGCTCCACCACACATGCGTGCGCACCTCCCGCCGGCCAGCTGATTTTCAGGTCTCTGTCACGCATACGCGGGGGGCAGGGCTCATGCGGGAGATACATGGGGGGGAGCGGGGAGTTGTGCGCACACGGGGGTGCACGCACATTGCATTATAGGTAATAAGTGCAGGGAGGCCTACTAGGCCCAAAACCAAGCACGGGGTGCTGCGCAGCTCCTCCATGGTCCATTTTGCTCCCAGGAGGTTGCAGGGAGGCGTACTAGGCCCAAAATGGGGTGCGGGCGCGGAACAACAAAAAGGTTAGCCATCACTGGCTTAGAAGTTTAATCTGGAACTTGTTCATAGCTGGCTTCGCTTGGAAACAACCATTAGACCTCTTAACCTGGGCTGTTCCTGTGAATTCTACATGTAAACCCTGAAACTCAGACCATTAGACTGGCTGACGAACCTAACGGGAGGCTCCAAACCTCAGATTGGATTTTGACTTCTCTTTTGAAACTACCCAGGCAAAGCCTTTATTCCCGAGACTGTTTTTGAGTTTGCCGTATGTTCATTTCCTTATTTACTTGGTCTCGAGGCCAATTGCTGTTCTAATCTAGCAGCCATGTGTGAGCTGAAACTACTGGGGGAAAAGACAAAATAAAGATCTCTCTAAAACACTGAGTGAGTGGGGCAGTGCAGCCCACAGCTCCTTTTTTGGGGGAGGGTAGGGACTATCATGCAAGGAAAGCCTCATTTTCTCTCTTATCAAGAACATGAGCCACAGAAAGATTTTTTTCACGGTATCATGTCTTTCTGGTGGATTAAACCAGGGGTCCCCAACCAGTGGTGGGATTCAGCCGGTTCGGGCTGGTTCAGGCGAACCGGTAGTTAAATTGCTGGCTGGCTCCGCCCCTCCCTGCCCCTTCCAGGAGTCCCCATGTGCCCCATTTTGGCTCCCCGGTAAGTGCAGGGAGGCTTACTAGGCCCAAAATGGGGTATGGGGGGAGCGGCGAGTCCTCCCCTCCCTTATGGCCAGTTTTTGCTTCCAGGAGGGTGCAGGAGGCCAAGTGCTGCCTGTTACACCATGGCCACGCCCACCCAGTCGGTCATTAGGGCAGAGAACCGGTTGTTAAATTTTTTGAATCCCATCACTGTCCCCAACCCCTGGGCCACAGAGCAATATTGGTCTGTGGCCTGTTAGGAACGGCCCACAGGTGAGTGGCCAGCAAGCGAAACTGCACATGCATGGGAATTAGTTTGCGTCTTCTCCTCCTCCTTCCCCACCCCCATCCTGATCCATGGAAAAATTGTCTTCTACAAAACCAGTCCCTGCTGCCAAAATGGTTAGTGACCCCTGGATTAAACAGTTTAAAATATAAATTAAGATGTCTTATAGTCAATACGATTGGAGTCAGGGGTGAAATGCTACCGGTTCAGGCCGGTTTGCCCGAGACGGTAGTAAAAAAAATGCTACCGGTTCGCTGAACTGGTAGTTAAAAAACGTTTTTAAAAAGTTCAGACGATCAGCTGAGCGACGCGATCGTCGGAACTTTTTCTTTTTACTTTTTAAGCATTATTTTACTACTGGTTCTCCAGAGCTGTTCTCCACGGCTGTTCTACTTACCTTCCCAAGCCTCCTTTTGGTGCAAACTGTGCATGCACGGCCAGCGAGCCAGTAGCAAACCGGTTCAGATTTCACCACTGATTGAAGTATAACCTATATATTAATTTCTCACTTGTGTCACATCGAAGCTTAAAATTGGATAACCATGTTTATTGGGAGCATAATTTGGGACCACATTTAAGACTTTTCAATAATGGTCTCTCCCAGTCATTAGGATAGGACAGACAGGACAGGACAGGACACGATAGAAATTAGAATTAGAATTAGAATTAGAATTAGAATTAGAATTAGAATTAGAATTAGAATTAGAATTAGAATTAGAATTATTTATTTATTTATTTATTTATTTATTTATTTATTTATTCGATTTATATGCCGCCCTTCTCCAGAGACTCAAGGCAGCTTACAATGCATTAAGCAATCGCCTTCATACTTTTGTATATACCTGCTTAGTAGGGCTTTCAGGGCCCCCTAAGCGGTGTTATTTTTTTTATATACAAAGTCAGCTTATTGCCCCCACAATCCGGGTCCTCATTTTACCTACCTCGAAAGGATGGAAGGCTGAGTCAACCTTGAGCCTGGTGAGATTTGAACTTGCAGTAATTGCAGGCAGCTGGTGCTACTTAACAGCACTTTAGTCTGCTGCACCACCAAGGCTCTTTAGCCTTAGAATTAGAATTAGAATTAGAATTAGAATTAGAATTAGAATTAGAATTAGAATTAGAATTAGAATTAGAATTAGAATTAGAATTGAAACATGTGACCACACGTTTCAGCTTTTTCTCCCTGCCTTGGGAGATAGACCAATCTCACCAGAGATAAACAAAATCAAACTTTATTTTTTAAAAGACATAAAAAATTGTTGAAACTTACAGAACAAAACTCAAGCTGTCAAATGAGGAGAAGTGATGGTGGTGAGTAGATTTGACTTACAAAAAAAAATCCCAATTAAAAAAAAGACCCATTGCAAATCACGTCTAAAACATACTTCCGTATATATCTCCTTGTATACAAATAGCAGTACTAACAGGGCTCATGTTACCTGAATGTTGGCTTATATCCTTCTTGGGTTAGACACAGAGATAAATAGCATCCTCCATAGTATTCAAAGCAGGCAATAAAAAGCTAGAAAGGAAGCACAAGGACACATCTCCAGCAGCCAATCCTCAGTTAAACAGTGAGTTATTTATAAAAATAATAAAGGCAAGATAAAAAAAGAAAGTAATTATGTAATGGTTGGATTTTGCTGCCAGTACACATTTCCCATTGCAATAGGTCGTTTAAATATAGTAATCAATCTTACCCAATTTTTAGACAATGAGCTACAATTCCTCTTCCCGTTCTTAGGGCTTCTATAGATACCCTGGGATTTGAACTCCGAGCAGACCAGTTATAGCAAGAATAGCCATCTGGTTGTGCAGGGAAAACAATTGCAAAGAATTAACCTCGAAGGTTAAATCACAAACATTCCGTCTCAGCTGTGGGAGAATAAAACACATTTCCTCCCTATAACGTGTATAAAGTGTTTTTCTGTCGAAGCATCTGGTCTACCCCAATATGGGAGGGCCTCTCAACATTAAGAAAACTAAGATCATGGCATCTGGCCCTCTCAATTCCTGGCAAATAGATGAGGAAGAAATGGAGGTAGTGACAGATTTTATTTTCCTGGGCTCCAAGATCACCGCAGATGGGGACTGCAGCCAAGAAATTAAAAGACCCTTGATCCTGGGGAGGAAAGCTATGGCAAATCTAGACAGCATACTAAAAGGCAAAGACATCACCCTGCCAACAAAAGTGTGTACAGTCAAGGCGATGGTTTTCCCAGTTGTAATGTATGACTGTGAAAGTTGGACCATAAGGAAGGCTGAGCGCCAAAGAATGGAGGCCTTTGAACTCTGGTGCTGGAGAAGACTCCTGCGAGTCCCTTGGACTGCAAGGCGATCAAACCGGTCACCCCTAGAGGAGATCAACCTTGACTGCTCTTTCGAAGGCCAGATCCTGAAGATGAAACTCAAATCTTTTGGCTACCTAATGAGATGGAAGGACTCACTGGAGAAGAACCTAATGCTGGAAAAGATTGAGGGCAAAAGAAGAAGGGGACGGCAGAGAACGAGGTGGCTGGATGGAGTCACTGAAGCAGTCGCTGTGAGCTTAAATGGACTCCAGAGGATGGTAGAGGACAGGAAGGCCTGGAGGAACGTTGTCCATGAGGTCGCGATCAGAGGTGGTTTTCAGCAGGTTCTTATCGGTTCTGGAGAACTGGTAGTGGAAATTTTGAGTAGTTCGGAGAACCAGTAGTAAAAATTCTGACTGGCCCCGCCCCCATCTATTCTCTGCCTCCCGAGTCCCAGCTGATCGGGAGGAATTGGGGATTTTGCAGTAACCTTACCCTGGATTGGGGAGGGAATGGGGATTTTACAGTATCCTTCCCCTACCACGCCCACCAAGCCATGTTCAAAAAAAATTTGAAACCCAGCACTGGTTGCGATGGGTCGAACACGACTTCGCAACGAACAACAACAACAAACTGCACATATCACAAGAACTTTCCAGATTTTCTTGGTTGTTTTTGCTATGTAATTCGATGCCAATAGAAGGATCCTGCAATGCATGAGATCCAAAGGCAGGCTGGCTGTATACACTTAACGACCAGAAAATGCAATCAATACTTATTCAACGGTGAGGCTATAAATACTTCAGTGTTTTTCAAAAAAATGCCCACTTGTTGACAAATGCAAGGAAGAGTTAAGAATCTCTTATTCACATTTTTTCTCTCTACATCTGGCTTCCATCCCTTTCCAGTGTTTACAGCCAGAATCCGTTTTTCCAAGCCCAGCCCGTGGGAAACGAAGCCTATTCTTTATTTAACTAAGCCTGCCTGAAATATTTCTAAATTAAGATGCACTAAATTGCTACTTGTTCCTCAGTTGTCGGTGGAAAAAGGAGGGGCTACAAAAGCCTTTTTTCTCCGCAGGTATAAAACTCTCTCTTTCTTTCTTGACCTTTTCTTGGCAGGAAGTAATAATGATCTTTTCAAATGGCACCTCGGAATAGTAATCTAATGCACTCCGTGGGCCACTTTGACATCAGGACAAACTATAGTGATGATGGGGTTTTTTTTCCCCACAAGAGGTGGAAGCAATCCTACGTTCAAAGACCTCTCCTCTTTCACGCTCCTTTAGCGCAGCCTTGCTGCAACTGGAAATGTTGATTTCCCTCAGGGCCATCAATACCAGTTGATGGATCTTGTGCCTCCACCCCAGTGGTGAAATCCAAATTTCTTTACTACCGGTTCTGTGGCCATGGCTTGGTGGGCGTGGCAGGAGAAAGATACTGCAAAATCTCCATTCCCTCCCCACTCTTGGGAGAAAGATATTGTAAAATCTCCATTCCCACCCCACTCGGGGGCCAGCCAGAGCTGGTATTTGCCGGTTCTCCAAACTGCTCAAAATTTCCACTACCGGTTCTCCAGAACCTGTCAGAACCTGCTGGATTTCACCCCTGCTCCACTCTAAATAATGACACCATGATGATTTGCTAGGACAGTGATGGCTAACCTTTTCCGGACCGAGTACCCAAAGCACATGTGTGGGCATGTGATTGTGCGCACGCGCCCAAAGCCCCAAAATGCAATGCATATGTGGGGTCCACACACACACCCCGCCCCCTCTCATGCAAACACTCCACATGTGCCCTGCCCCCATGCATGCACACATGCCCCCCACACATGCCTTGCCCCCCCGTATGTGTGGCAGAGACCCAAAGACCAGCTGGCTGGCAGGATGCGTGCGCATGTGCAGTGGAGCTGAACTGGGGTGACAGCTCATGTGCCATCAGAGAGGCTGCTGCATGCCACCTCTGGCACATGTGCCATAGGTTCACCACCACGGTGCTAGGATGAGCTAGCTTCTTCACAGAATTTATGACTGCACCCTTTCTTCAACAAGCCATAGTTTGTCAGCAACATATATTTAAAATAAAAATAGCAGTTATAATTGAACTTTTAAGAACTGTTACTATTAGTGTCTGTCATTGTTACATTAGCCAGGAGATTACAGTATAACTGCAGAATAGTCATTTGGCTATACAAGCTGGCACGCTTCCCATGGTGCGCTACAAGAGAGCGAGATGGCAGCAGACCAGAAAGAAAGACAAGTGGCTCTTACTGCAGCAGCATCCCTTCCCAGAGCTGCTTCACAAACAGAGCTGCAACAGGAAAGGTTCAGAGGGCAGGAATCCAACTGCCTGCACAGAGCACCAGCTCATCTCCCCACTGAAATGGTACCTGTTTATCTACTCACATGGAATATGTTTTCGAACATCAAGGTAGGCAGAAGCTGAGGCAAGTGATGGGAACTCACCCCAACACCCAGTGCTAGGACTCGAACCATTAGAGCAGAGACCATCTCCAGCCTCATTAAGCTGCCTCCAGCCTCATTAAGACTCATTATCACCGTCCCATACCTGAACCTGATGATATTAAGTATGTTTAAATAATATGGTGAATGGCACTTGAATGGTGCATTGAAACATTGAATAATTACATAATAAAGGACTATATCTTAATATAAACATGTATATCAACACTAGGATCAGCAGTGATGGCCTGATTAGAAGCCAGAATAGAGGTAAAAATAAGAAATAGGGGAAATATTAGCACACATATTTTTATACAATAGAATAAAAGCAATAACTAGAGGGAAAGATTAGGATTAAAAGATGGCATTACTATGTAAGCTCATATAACATTGTGATTAGCATTAAAATGGAAATATTGAATAACTACTTTAAAACAAACATGTATATTAATACTAGGATTTCATAAGTTGATTAATATTTGATTAATATCCTTATTGCCACATGTCCCAAAATGAATGATACTCAGATGCAGCACTGTTTATGTATTGATGTTGATGTATATTTTAAAAATAAAAACCCAAAAAGTTTTTTAAAAAAAGAAAGAGAGAAAGAGAGAAAGAGTAAGAGAGAGAGAGAGAGAGAGAGAGAGAGAGAGAGAAGAAAGAAAGAAAGAAAGAAAGAAAGAAAGAAAGAAAGAAAGAAAGAGGAAGGAAGGAAGGAAGGAAGGAAGGAAGGAAGGAAGGAAGGAAGGAAGAAGAAAGAAAGAAAGAAAGAAAGAAAGAAAGAAAGAAAGAAAGAAAGAAAGAAAGAAAGAAAGAAAGAACCTGCTCAAGGATGACTCAACTTTCCATTCCTGCTGGCAGAGGGCAAAATCTGCCTGCAATACTGCATTCTAACCACTGCGCCACCACGTCAATACAGTGAGAAACTGCCATCCATGTTCAGAAATAATGGTTGGAACAGAGATGTCTCCAAAGCCAGGGCTATGATTCCATGGTTGTGGCTGCCATCTTGACTTTTTTTTGACCTGCAGACATTCTTGAGTTGGAAAGCATAAAAGACTCTCTGTATTACGCCTTTGCTTGATCCACCAACACAAGGGTCCAAATCTGGGAACTTTAAGACTGGTGGACTTCAACTTCAAGAGCCTTGATAGTACAGTGGTCTACGCACCCTATTATTAACACAGCTGCCTGCAATTTCTGCTGGTTCGAATCTCTCCAAGGCTCAAGGTTGACTCAGCCTTCCATCCTTTCTAAGGTAGGTGAAATGAGGACCCAGTTTGTGGGGGCAATAAGCTGACTTTGTATAAAATATACAAAAGTATGAAGGCTATTGCTTAACGCATTGTAAGCCGCCCTGAGTCTCCGGAGAAGGGCGGCATATAAATCAAAAATAAAAAAAAATAAAAAAAAAAACTCCCAGAATTCCTCAGCCAGCTATGTTGTCCACCAGTCTTAAAGTCACCAAGTTTGGAGACCCCAGCACTAGCATTTAAGGAGAACATGTTTCAAGTTGTCCCACTGGCACATAAGGACAGCATATTTCCTCAGCTTTTGCTGCACCCAAGTTGCAACAGAGCTTGCTCCTAAACTCACATTTAGCAGAGAACTCACATTTGTTTCCCATCCCACATCTGTTGTGACCCAGGCCCAAGTAGGTATTATCAGATGCAATCAGTGCGAAAACAAACAGACTTTATTAGAACAGCTGAGAATTAACTCATTCTCAGCGTAGTCCAAACTAATTCAAAACAAATTCTTCATAGCACAATTCTTCAGCCTTATCACCAACCTTGGTCTAATAAGGCAACCGTTTTCTCTGGCAGAGGGTTGCAGGAGGCCATTGCAGCCAAAAACGGAGCTCGGGAGCCCGTTTTCGCTGGAAGAGCGCTTGGGCCACAAGTGATTTCGAGCTGACCAGACCCACCCTGGCTATGCCCACTGCGGCACACCTAGGTCAAACACAACCCTGATGTGACCCTCAATGAAATTGAGTTTGACACCCCTGTTTTACAGGAACAAATGGCCTACAATCTCCTACGTGCCTTATCACATTGTTCTTTGGTTGCTTCCCAGAATATTTGCTTCTTTCTATACACACACAAAAAAAGGATATTGAAGGTCCTTTTCAGCATTGCATTGCAGCTAAGAGTTGTGTGGGCTGCATTCTAAAATTGTAAAAATAAAAAACATCCATTAAAGCCTGATCAATGTTAGATAAAAGAGAGATTTGCAGGGATTCCTGGCCTTAGGTCTTATTCCACCACCTACCCAGTGAGCCAAACTTTAAAACAAGATGTTATCTGCCAAGGTTGTGTTCTTTGGCCATCAACAAAATGTTGCTTCCCCTGTCCTCAAAACCCAGTACATATCTCTATAGTAAATTATTTATGAAACTGATGTGTATCTTTGGAACATTGCTTTATATTACAGGTAAAGATAAAGGTTTCCCTCGCACATACATGCTAGTCATTCCCGACTCTAGGGGGCGGTGTTCATCTCCGTTTCAAAGCCGAAGAGCCAGCGCTGTCCGATGATGTCTCCGTGGTCACGTGGCCGGCATGACTAAATGCCAAAGGCGCACAGAATGCTGTTACCTTCCCACCAAAGATGGTCCCTATTTTTCTACTGCTAGTTTGGCAGAAGCTGGTGCAAGTGATGGGAGCTCACTCTATTAAACGGCACTCGAACCACCAAACTGCCAACCTTTCTGATCGACCAGCTCAGCGTCTTAGCCACCGCATCCCCATATATTACAGATACTTCCTTTCAAAAGGTATCTTTAAATATTTGTTTGAGCAACCACTAGAGGTAATCTTCAATTTACCACCACAATTGAGCCCAACATTTCTGTTGTTAAGTGAGACATTTGTAAAAAAAAAAAAAAATCCATTTAAAAGCACGATCAATGTTAGGTAAAAGAGAGATTTGCAGGATTCCATTGTATGACCTTTCTTGCCTCCATTGTTAAGTGAATCACTGCAGTTGATAAACTAGTAAGTCAGTTGTTAAGTGAATCTGGCTTCCCCATTGACTTTGTGTTGTGGCCCATCAGCGGCCTGTGCGGATTGTAACTGATTCCAACAGCAAGGAGGCTGGTGTGGTGCTGCGGCAGCAGTCTGTGCAGCTGGCACTTGAGTCAGACAATGAGGAGGCTGGAAAAGATGTGGTGCCAGAGGCGGGGATTCAGCCAAGGCCTTCAGAACCTTCAAAAGCTCCCTTAAATGAAGAGGACAAAGAGGAGGAGCCTCTTCTCGATACACGGGCGCACAGAGCTGCCAAAAGGCAGGAGTGGCTCCTCAGGAGGAGGTCTCCTCGAGAGTAAGGCTTGGGGCTAATTGGCCACTCCCTTAGCCTATTTAAGGGGGAACGCTGACTGAAGCAATTTGCAGGGAACAACTTCATTCACATACCTTTGTGTCTTGTCTTGCTTATCTTATCAGCTTCCTGCAAATTGCTTCTGGGCATTCTGCCAACCACAGTAAGCTTTCAGTTATTATTCTTTGAATTCTTGTCGGCTGTTAATGCAGTTAATTAACAGCCGTTGTTGTAAAAGACTGATTTATTTATTAAACCAAGGTTTGAACGGACTTTGTGTGTGCTGCGTTCTTTTGGGTCCGTAGCTGGGGCAGAACACTTTGCTTGTTAGAAGGTCGCAAAAGGGGATCCCATGACCTTGGGACACAGCAAAGGTCATCAATATGAACCAGTTGCCAAGCGTCCAAATTTTGATCACGTGATCATGGGGATGCTGCAAAGGTCATAACTATGAAAAACGGTCATAAGTCACCTTTTTTTCAGTGCCGTTGTAATTTTGAATGGTCACTAAATGAACCATTGTAAGTTGAGGACTACCTGTATATGTGTTTCTCTTCAGAGTCTTCCCTGAATCAAGACATTATCAGAACAACAGAATTGGAAGGGATCTTGGGGGTCTTCTAATCCAATCCCTTGCTCAAGCAGGAGACCCTACATCTAGTGGTGGGATTCAATTTTTTTAACAACCGGTTCTGTGGGTGTGGCTTATTTGTGTGGGCATGGTTTGGAGATCATGTGACCAGGTGGGTGTGGCTAGCTAATCATGTGACCGGTTGGCCATGACTATGTGTATAGGGACTACTCAGAGGGCTGAAAAAAGTCATTTCTGACCGTTCCTCGCACTTTTGACTGGTCCTCACACTTATGACCATCCTCACATTTATGCCCGTTGCAGCATTCTTAGCAACCATGTCACTCATTTCACAACTGCTTCTCTTCACCATGGTGACAAGAACCTCCAGAACTGGAAGTGACAGTAAGTCTAGACATACTGCCAGAGAGGCATTGTCTGTAAACAGGGCAATACAGATTAGGCTAGGAAACAACACCAAATGTTGTAATTCCTTACAGGATTAAACCTGTAAAGTGGAAAAAAACCAAATATTTCTTTTAACAACCGGTTCTCCGAACTGCTTAACTACTTAACAACCGGTTCTACTGAACCAGTGCAAACCGGTAGAATCCCACCACTGCCTACATTATTTCAGACAAACAATTGTCCCATCTCCAGTGATGGAGCACACACAACTACAGCCCTCTTAGCTGTAATACAATGCTGCAGAAGACCTTAAATGTGGTTTTTGTGGAGAGGCAAATGTTTTCTAAGGAAAGCGACAATGATAGATTTTCGTTTGCGGCTGTTATTTAGACAACAGTGAAATACACGGGGAAAATCCCATTGGTAGTCAGAATGAAAAGAGGGTTAGGGTTAGAGAAAGCTCTACTTGGAGTTATGACCAAACAGTATTGTTAGGGATATATATTTTAGTGGATTTCTAAGAAAAGAGACATTTGCCCCCTCTTGAATCAGACAGTTCAATTGTGTGAATAACAATAATTTTGGCTTCATTTTCCTAATGGTCACTGTTGAGGAATATGCCCAGAGTAACCCTTGAGTAGCAAGGATGTGCACATAAGAAATGGCTGAGAGTGATTGTGAATAATCATTCTCAATACACAGACACACTGAGTTGTGATATTCTTTTACTTTTAGGGAAAAGCAAAGTCCAATAAGCAATCCAGGTCATACACAGATAAAGATAGTTAAAATGTCAACCGAGTCTTCTTACCAGTTGTTGTAGTAATATGCAATAAACCAGTTCTTTTTAGAGTTGCATACAGGAACAAGTACAGCAGTAAAACAATCAGTAAAACAGTAGAAAACAACAAGTAGCAATGATCAAGCAGTGATCATGCAGAGATAACAGGCAGAGAGGAGCAGAGATAGCAATAATAATGTAATAGGAACAATAAGCCATGATTCAAGCTTCCTCTTAAGGACATTAGCTACAGAGTTAGCCAATCAGAATACAGTATGATGCAATACAGCATTACAGTCTTAAAGCTATACAATACATTATGACTGCAAACATGCATTGATGGTTTATATATATATTGCCAATGGTTAGGCGATAACCATTCCCTAACAGTCACAGTCTTAAATGGCCCAGTTCATTCTCCGAAGGACTAGAGAATACAGCAGCTATTTCCATTTAAAAAACAACAACTTATTATTTATGGGATGCTGATGTTGTTTTTATAAGATATCACCCTGAGCAACCAGGAAGATAATCAATTAGGCCTTTGACAGGAAACTTTGGGGAAAACCCAGCTGGAAAGTTGAAAAAAAATATCTTGGAAGAAGACAATGACAAATCTCTTTAGTGCTGTTGCCAAGACCGACCTGGTTTTTCATTGCACAGTCTTTTGATATTTTAAGAGCACGAAATAAGATATATGTTTTTTTTTTAAAAAAAGCATTGTTTTATGCTTCTGAAGAACGTAAAAGAAATCCCAGCTGATGTTGAACACATTCCTGTTAAATCTCTAATGGTATCTCAGTCAGCTTGGACCACAATAGAACAGGACAGTTTTCACCAGCTTCAGAAAAAACTAGAAGGATCAGAAGTTGTTTATTTCTTTATTTCAAAAATGTATATGGTTGCCAGGGTGTCCACAAAATGTGATAAGTGCGCGCGCGCACACACACACACACATGATAGATGTGTGTGACAGAGAGAGATACAGAGAGGGAGAGGGAGAGATGAGCTAGCAAGAGACACATAAGAGAGAGAGAGAGAGATTAGATGATAGGTAGGTAGGTAGGTAGGTAGGTAGATGATAGATAGATGTATGGATGGATAGATAGATAGATAGATAGATAGATAGATAGATAGATAGATAGATAGATACTGGTAGGGAGGGAGGGAGAGAGAGAGATATTAGTAAGAAAGAAAGGAAGGAAGGAAGGAAGGAAGGAAGGAAGGAAGGAAGGAAGGAAGGAACGAAGGAAGAAATAAGAAAGAAAGAAAAAAAAGAAAGAAAGAAAGACACAGACAGACAGACAGACAGATAGATACTGGTAGGTAGGGAGAGAGAGATACTGATAGATAGATGATAGATAGATACTGGTAGGTAGGGAGAGAGAGAGAGATACTGGTAAATAGATAGATAGATAGATAGATAGATAGATAGATAGATAGATAGATAGACAGAAAGTGCTGTCCAAAAACATTGCTGTGCTCATGTGGCCAGCATGATGTCATGGAGGGCTGTTACCTTCCCACCAAAATGATACCTATTTATCTACTTGCATTTGTATGCTTTCGAACTACTAGGTTGGCAGGGAGCTTGAGCTCGAGCAAGCACAGGGAGCTCACCCCGTCGCGTGGCCCTCGGTTCTCGAACCTGGGCTGCTGGTTTTCCAACTGACAAGCTCAGTGTCTTAACCACTGAGCCGCTGCACCTTTCTGCTTGAGATGGGCAGCTATGGAAGCTGGATCGATCAATCAATTAATAAACTCTACAGTGACGGGAACACAAGTCATTAACACAGAAATTATTCCGAACGGATCATCCTGTACGGCTTCACCGTTGGATGGCTCTGACTTTTGTCTTCTAACTTATGATTCCTTCTCATGATTCTTCGCTGCATTGAGGTTGGCTTTGGTCCAGCGCAAATGTCAGGCAGAAATTTGGCAAAAGACTGAAGACATTTAACACATGATGAAGATAGTAGATGTTTCAAAGAATATCTTTTTCCCCCACCCCTAGTACAGTGGCCTCCAATCAAAGCATCTGATGTTAAGCTGCTGGATCTGCTGATACGCTTATGTACCAAGCAAGCCATAGCTCAACCTACAAGCTAATTAAATTTTTGGTTGCTCTTGTTGTTCAGTTGCTAAGTCAGGTCTGACTCTTTGTGTCCCCATGGACCACAGCACGCCAGGCCCCCTGCCTTCCGCTGTGTCCCAGAGTTTGTCCAAATTCATTTTCATTGCGATGATGATGCTATCTAACCGTCTCATCCTCTGCTGTCCCCTTTTGTCTTTTGCCTTCAATCTTGCCCAATATCGGGGTCTTTTCGAAAAAGTCCTCACTTCTCATGTGGTGGCCAAAGTATTTGAGCTTCAGCTTCAGTATCTGTCCTTCCAAAGGGGCGGCCAAAAAGAAGAGGGGAGTCAAGCTATTCTCCAAAGCACCTTAAAGCAAGACAAGAAGCAATGAATGGAAAAAAATCAAGGCGAGAAGCAACCTAAAACTGAGGAGCAATTTCCTGACAGTTAGAACAATTAATCAGTGGAACAATTTGCCTCCAGAAGTTGTAGGTGCTCCAACACTGAAAGTTTTTAAGAAGAGACTGGACAACCATTTGTCTGAAATGGTATAATATTTCCTGCCTGAGCAGAGGGTTGGACTAGAAGACCTCCAAGGTCCCTTCCAACTCTGTTATTCTACCCTACCCTACCCTACCCTACCCTACCCTACCCTACCCTACCCTACTCTACTCTACTCTACTCTACTCTACTCTACTCTTCTCCACTCCACTCTACTCTACTCTATTCTATTCAACATTCAGGACTTATTTCCTTGAGGATTGATTGATTGAATCTCCTTACAGTCAAAGGGACTTTCAAGAGTCTTCTCCAACACCACAATTCCGGAAGCATCCATTCTTCTGTGCTCAGCCTTCCTCGTGGTCCAACTCTCCTTGGACCACAAGGAGATCAAATCAGCCATACATCATTACGGAAAAATCGTAGCTTAGATAGGATTAATTTTTGGCCTTATCTATACATCCAAGGGCACGCAATGAGGATCATTATTATCCACAAAGTCAGTTTATTGTAAAACAGTGCTGCTTTTCCCCCGCCCCCCGCCCTCAATCCATAAACCCACCAAAAATATTTCTTTTCAAAGATTATAAAAACAGGATTGAGTTAAAATTACTCTACTCCAACATAATCCTCTCTCTGTACAAAGACCAACTTTTCCAAGCTGGCAGTAAAAAAAAAAAAAAGAAAAAGAAAAGAAAACCTCTGTCTTTTATTTGACTTTATTTTCTGCTCAACTCTTCTTCCTTTTTTAAAGAAAGTGATTATTATTTGAAAACTAAAAATACAATATTAATAAGGCTATCCTTCTATCGTGGGTTGGGTTAGGAGCATTTTCCTTCAGGAAAGCAAGTTGAAAAAGAATACAAATTAAATTTGAATTGAACAAAGAAATCCACTGTATATTTATGAATGCAAATTCCTTTAACTTTCAGCCAGTTAGCATCAGGCCTATTTAGTGACTCAAGAGCTGTTTGATTATAGATACGTTTGATGAATTTGCAGTCATTACCATATGATGAATGTCTTGATAAAGAAAAAAAGGATGGAAGAAGATAAAACTTTTAACTGAACTGGCTGATTACATCTATCTTGTCCACTGGAGGGAAAAAAACTTTTTCTAACTCTACATTTAGAATAACAGAGTTGGAAGGGACCTTGGAGGTCTTCTAGTCCAACCCAGTGGTGAAATTCAATTTTTTTTACTACTGGTTCTGTGGGCGTGGCTTGGTGAGCATGGTGTGCCTTGGTGGGCATGCATTGGTGGGCGTGGCAGGGGAAGGATACTGCAAAATCTCTATTCCTACCCCATTCCTGGGGAAAGGATACTGCAAAATCCCCATTCCCTCCTTACTCCTGGGGGAAGGATATTGCATAATCTCCATTCCCACCCCACTCTGGGGCTAGCCCAGAGGTGGGTTTCAGCAGGTTCTGACCAGTTCTGGAGAACCGGTAGAGGAAATTTTGAGTAGTTCGGAGAACCGGTCTATTCTCTGCCTCTCAAATCCCAGCTGATTGGGGGGAAATGGGGATTTTGCAATAACCTTCCCCTGGAATGGGGTGGGAATGGAGATTTTACAGTATCCTTACCCTGCAATGCCCACCAAGCCACACCCACCAAGCCATGCCACGTCCACCAAGCCACACTCACAGAACCGGTAGTAAAAAAATTTGAAACCCACCTCTGGTATTTACCGGTTTTCCAAACTACTCAAAATTTCCACTATCAGTTCTCCAGAACCTGTCAGAACCTGTTGGACTTCACCCCTGGTCCAACCCCCTGCTTAGGCAGGAAACCCTACACCACTTCAGACAAATGGTTATCCAACCTCTTCTTAAAAACTTCCAGTGTTTACAACTTCTGGAGGCAAGTTGTTCCACTGATTTAATTGTTCTAACTATCAGGAAATTTCTCCTTAGTTCTAAGTTGCTTCTCTCCTTGATTAGTTCCTTGATTATTTTCTGCTATGTGCCTGAATTCTTCAGTGCTAAAGCCTCAAAGTCAATGTTCATGAAATCATTGTAACAAGCTGACATAACTTGTGATCCACTGAGTCAAAACGCAGACACAGAACTGTGACCTCTGATCTCTGAAAGGGCTGCTATCGCCACCAGAATATCAAATACAATAACGTAAATCAGGAAGCATAAATAATCCGCTCACAGAAATTTCATGGCTGGTGCCTTTTTTTTTCTTTCTTTCTTTTTTTTTTTTTTTTTTTTGGTATGTCCAATTTCATAAGCTGTTAGAAGACTTGCAGTAATAAATAAAATGAACGATTTTTAAACAGGAACCAGAATCAAGAGATGCACTTACTGTAAATAAAGAGGCCAGGGAGATATAACTTTTCATTCTTTTTCTGTTTTGTTTTGTTTTCTTATTTGAAGGAAGCTGTCAAAGGTCTCATCGGGAACATGCCCAAAAGCTAAAAAATATTGGACAAAAATATATACTTGGTTGGAAAAAAATGACAAAGCAACATATAGACTTGAAACCAGAGATATTTTTGTTGGACGTTCTACTGGAAAAATATGATAAAAAGATAGTATATCTGATCTTGCATATATTAACCGCAACTAGAATTGTATTTGCGCAATAATGGAAAAATGATGAGATTCCGTCTGAGGGGAATGTAATTAAGAAAATATCAGAATCATCACCAAATATGAGCCAGCAGTGTGAAGCAGCTGCCAAAACAAACCAACACAGTTCTAGGCTGCATAAACAGAGGGATAGAATCAAGATCACGTGAAGTGTGAAGAACCAGTTCGGTGACATCACATGGTCACCGCTACCGGCTTGGGAGAACCGGGAGGAACCCACCACTCCTTCCTTCCTTCCTTCCTTCCTTCCTTCCTTCCTTCCTTCCTTCCTTCCTTCCTTCGCAATAGCACTTAGACTTATATACTACTTCACAGTCCTTTACAGCCCTCTCTAAGCAATTTACAGAGTCACCATATTGCCCCCAACAATCTGGGCCCTCATTTTACCCACCTCAGAAGGATGGAAGGCTGAGTCAACCTTGACCCTGGTGGGATTCAAACTGCCAAATTGCAGGCAGCTGGCAAACAGTAGAAGTCGCCTGCACTCTAACCACTGCGCCACCGTGGCTGAAATATGGCAGGTGGGCAAGGGGCAAGGGTGGAGCATCAACTTACTGATCTCTGTTAGCTCCTTGGTGCTCTCTAAACTTGGGTGTTGGCTGCAGGTTTTTCGCTACCAAATAGGTAACATTATCAGTGCTATTGACTCTGGGATTTAGTACCTATACAGTAGGTTGCTAGGGCAATGTTTGTGGTAGCAATATTGACTGATAAGTATGGCTTGCTCCATTATAAATGAGTACATAGTAACGGGGCCACAATATGCATCTCAAAATCATCTGCCACGGGGCAGGAATTATGGGAAAGGGTCAGCCTGAAAAATTCAGAGAAATATCCAGATAAAAGATAAATGTTCCCCCGCACATATGTGCTAGTCGTTCCCGACTCTAGGGGGCGGTGCTCATCTCCGTTTCAAAGCCAAAGAGCCAGCGCTGTCCGAAGACGTCTCCGTGGTCATGTGGCCGGCATGACTAAACGCCAAAGGCGCACGGAACGCTGTTCCCTTCCCACCAAAGATGGTCCCTATTTTTCTACATGCATTTTTTATGTGCTTTTGAACTGTTAGGTTGGCAGAAGCTGGGACAAGTAACAGGAGCTCACCCCATTACGCGGCACCAGGGATTCGAACCGCTGAACTGCCGACCTTTCAATCAAAAAGCTCAGCATCACTGAGCCACTGTGTCCCTATTAATAATAATAATAATATCCAGATATCAGATGTCAAATCATAGAACACAGAATAACCGGGTTGGAAGGGACTTCAGTGGGCTCAGGCAGGAGACCTTCCACAGATAGTCCTCGATTTACGACCACAACTGAGCCCAACATTTCTGTTGCTGAGCAAGGCAGTTGCTCAGTGAATTTTGCCCCATTTTACGACCTTTCTTACCACCGTTGTTAAGTGAATCCCTGCAGTTCTTGTTAGTAACAACCCGGTTGTAAAGTGAATCTGGCTTCCCCATTGACTTTGCTTGACAGAAGGTCCCAATGGTCATCACATGACCCCAGGACATTGCAATCATCATATATATGAGTCGGTTGCTAAGCATTCGAATTCTGAACACTTGACTATGGGGATGCTGCAAGTGTGAAAAGTGGTCACTTTTTTTCCAGTGCCATTGTAACTTTGAACAGTCCCTAAACTAACTGTTGTAAGTCAAGGACGTCCAGTCATATGCACTTAAATACACAATGTTCCAAGCAGCAGGTGCCAGTCGCGGGTTAATCAGTCATTTAATCCTGCTTTAATACAAGCATGAGGGAAGTAGAACCTCAAATCAATTCAGAATAATAGAATAACAGAGTTGGCAGGGACCTTGGAGGTTTTCTAGTCTGACCCCGTGCTTGGACAGGAAGCCCTATATTATTTCAGACAAATCGTTGTCCAATCTCTTCTTAAAAACCTCCAGTGTTGAAGCGCTCACAATTTCTGGAGGCAAGTTGATCCACTGATTAATTGTCCTCACTGTTAAGAAGTTTTTCCTTAACAGGTTGTTTCTCTTGTTTAGTTTCTATCCGTTGCTTCTTGTCCTGCCCTCAAGTGTTCTGGAGAATAGGTTGACCCCCTTCTTCTTTGTGGCAGCCCCTGAGATATTTATTGATTTATTTTATTTTATTTATTTTATTTATTTATTTTATTGAATTTATATACCGCCCTACTCCCGAAGGACTCAGGGCGGTGAACAGCCATAGAATAAAACATATAAATACAAAATTTAAAATAAGATAAAACGAATTAAATAATTTGGCTGAACAAATTTAAAACACCAATAATTTAAAACCAAATTTAAAATTTCCATTTAAAAAGGGGAAACATGGGCACTTGAAAAATGGTACAAATAAATGGATATAAATAAGCAAAACATAGCCATAAACACATAAAATGAGTACATACAAATGGGGGCAGTAGGACAGGGACGGTAGGCACGCTGGTGCGCTTATGCACGCCCCCTTTACGGACCTCTTAAGAAACGTGTAAGATCCACGGTAGACAGTTTAAGGCCGTGATGGCGAACCTATGGCAGAGCTCAGCTCTGGGGTGCATGCGCGCGCTGGCCAGCTGATTTTCAGGCCTTCTAGCGCCACCAGAAGTAGGGAAACAGGTTGTTTCCTGCCTCTGGAGGGCCTGGGGGGTGGGGGTGGGGGAAGGCCCGTTTTTCTTTCTTACCTGGCTCCAGATCCTTTCTATGCATCTGGGAAGGGTGAAAACAGCCTTTCCCACTCTCTTGGAGGCCCTATGGAGTCTGAAAGGGCCCATTTCTCGACTCCTGGTAGGACAGGAAATGACATTATTTCCTGTCCCCAGCCTCCAGAGACTCCTAGAGAGGCTCCTAGAGATTCCTAGAGAGGTTCTGGAGGCTGGGGACAGCAAAAAATATCACTTCCTGTCGCACCGAGAGTTGGGAAATGGGCCCTTTCAGCCTCCGTAGGGCCTCCAAGGGAGTGGGAAAGGCTGTTTTCCTCCCTTCCCAGATGCATAGAGAGGATCTGGAACCAGGTAAGAAAGAAAAAACAGGCCTACCAGGCTATCATGTTCCAGGAGCGGGAGTGGGTGGGGGTTGTGTGTACATGCATGTGAGCAAGTGTGTGTGTGACTTGCCCCCACCCTCTCTTCCTGGCACGCGATGGCAAAAAGGTTAGCCATCATTGGTTTAAGGTAAAAGGTATGGGGGATTAGAGAAACTAACAACAGGATCAGGTAGAGCATTCCAGACATTTACTACTCTATTGCTGAAGTCGTATTTTCTACAATCAAGATTAGAGCAGATTACATTTAGTTTGAATCTATTAAGAGCCCTTGTGTTACTACGGTTGAAGTTAAAGTAGTCATTAACAGGTAGGACATTATACTAGATAATCTTGTGTACTAAGCTTAGGTCGTAACGTAGATGGCTTAGTTCAAGGTTATCCAGGCCTAAAATTTCAAGCCTGGTGGTATAAGGAATTTTAAATATTGGAAACATTGCCATCCTTTCTCCTCTAGTCCTTCTTCAAAATGCAAAAATCTACACCGATCTCACAGAAGCTAACAAGATCATTCTATGGGGAAAGCCTTCTCCAAACTTCCCTCCTCGCACAAAACTATTCACACAGGCAAACATCAAAAACTAACTCTTACACTCTTGAAAACTCCCTCAAAGTCCTAAAAAAGACCCGTGAATTTAATTGAAATGAATTGAAATAAAATTAACCAAATAGAACTCTCTCAGGTAACATTCTGCCCCATTCAATGTGTCACCACTTAGATGAGTAGGGGTGACAAAATAGCAGTCTTCCAGTGTTTGAGAGGTTGCCGCAAAGAAGAGGGAGTCAAGCTATCCTCCAAAGCACCTGAGGGCAGGACAAGAAGCAACGGGTGGAAACTA
>JAKOOJ010000025.1:9287554-9451764 GCA_022577455.1 Arizona elegans | reverse complement strand
TCTCTGTGACCCACTGAATCCACTGGGTCTTATGCCCAAGTAAAACCGTCATACTTTTTATGCATTTGAAGCCACGTTTTTTAAGCTCTGGATAAAACTCAGAAATCCAGCGTCATCTCATCCAAGTTGATCCAAAAGTTGAAAAAGTTTGGACTTGACTTCTAAACAAGCAAACGTAATATGGCAAACTTTTTTTTTTTTTGACATCTTCTCAGCTTCAGTGGAAAGCATTGTAAGAGCCTTGGTAGTACAGTGGTCTAAAGCACCCTGTTATTAAGACCAGCTGCCTGCAATTACTGCAGGTTCAAATCTCGCCCAGCTCATGGTTAACTCAGCCTTCCATCCTTTCTAAGGTAGGTAAATTGAGGACCCAGTTTGTGGGGGCAATAAGCTGACTTTGTATAAAATATATAAAAGTATGAAGGCTTAGCACATTGTAAACCGCCCTGAGTCTCCGGAGAAGGACGGCATATAAATCAAAAAAAAAAAAAAAAGTCAGGACAGGTAGTCCTTGACTTGCGACCACAACTGAGCCCAAAATTTCTGTTGCTAAGTGAGACATTTAAGTGAGTTTTGCCTCATTTTATTACCTTACCACCATCATTAAATGAATCACTGCAAGTGTTAAGTTAGTGACCACTGTGGTTAAGGGAATCCGGCTTCCCCATTGACTTTGCTTGTCAGAAGGTCACATGAAGGTGAAATTTTGGGGGTCAATGCTGCTCTCTGGGTTTGGCTGTTTTTCTTGCAGACGTTTCATTACCAAACTAGGTAACACCATCAGGGCTAGTCTGGTAACAAAAACAACTGCAAGGAAACAACCAAGCTCAAGAGAGCACGATTGATTTCAGAATTCAACTCTGAGTTACAAGTACTCTGCTGTAAAGGTGAAATTTGACTTCCAATTTCTTGCTTCGAAAAGACCTCCTCCCTACTTCTTTCTCACGATGGTTTTTGAATTTCTTATTTTCTTGTTTTTTCTTTTTTATAATAAGTTTTTATTTTACTTTATCACATACAAAAATTCCAGTTTCAATTGAACAGTGTGTTGTCTGGGTACAAATCATTTTAGGAAATAATAGTCCAAGTGTTTACAACAGTACTCATTGCATTAGTATAAGTTATAATAGTATTAGTATTAGAGCCTAGTATTAGTATTAGAGCCTTGGTGGCCCAGCAGACTAAAGCAACTAAAGACTAAAGTAACACCAGCTGCCTGCAATTACTGCAAGTTCAAAATCTCACCAGGCTCAAGGTTGACTCAGCCTTCCATCCTTTTGAGGTAGGTAAAATGAGGACCCGGATTGTGGGGGCAATAAGCTGACTTTGTATAAAAAAGAACACCGCTTTGGGGGGCGGGGCGAAAGCAGGTATATATAAAAGTATGAAGGCTATTGCTTAACGCATTATAAACCGCCCTGAGTCTCTGGAGAAGGGCGGCATATAAATCGAACCAATAAATAAATATTAATAATAATAATAACAATAACAATAATAATAATATTTGTTTAACCAATTTAACATACCTTCCTTATATCACTGGTCCTTCCATATATTTCCCTGTTTCTAGCTCCTGTTTTTGTTTATTTTCTTTTAGCGTTTTACGGCTCACACTAGTGAGATCGATACATATTTATGTCACTCTTGGTGGCATCTGCAACAGATGGAAAGTGAAAAAGGTTGTGCAGTTAGTCACACTATTTTTGCACGTGCCTTGTGACATCACACCAAAGGAGGCAGAGCTTACAGAGCCACAGCACTATGTGGCTTTCCTCTTTTTCCTGTTGTGTAAATTTTCCCCTCTCTGCAGCTTTCCTGTTGTCTTCATTTCCTTTTTTTTTAAACAATTCTTTATTTTATTCAAAAGTTTTAAAATACAAAATGTATTTAAATGAGCTATGGTGGCGCGGGTGGTTAGAATGCAGTATTGCAGGCTAACTCTGCCGACTGTCAGTAGTTCGATCCTGACCGGCTCATGGTTGACTCAGCCTTCCATCCTTCTGAGGTCGGTAAAATGAGGACCCAGATTGTTGGGGGCAATAAACCACCTAGAGAGCGCTGTAAAACACTATGAAGCGGTATATAAGTCTAGGTATTATTGGGAGGGAAGGAAGGAAGGAAGGAAGGAAGGAAGGAAGGAAGGAAGGAAGGAAGGAAGGATACTGCAATACTGCATTCTAATCACTGCATCACCACAGCTCCCGTTGTTGTTGTTCTGACCTAGGCTTCCTTTATCTTCTTTGACACGCTCCCAAAGACCTAATTGGCAATTATCTTGGCAAGGCCACATGGAAACACAGAGTCAAAAATGGAGCTTCAAAGTACAAACCAACACCATCCACAATGTTGCTTCCTGCAAAGGCCCACCTGCCTTTGTTCTTCCTTTATGTCTTATGGGAGGGGGCCAATCATCTCCAAGCCTTACTCCTGAGTTGTCCCTTTTGTTTTAACTGTTCTTGCCTTCTGGCAGCTCTACGCATCTGCGCACTAGAAACAGGCTCCCCCTGTTCCTCTGCCTCTCTGATGTCTGACTCTGGAGGCTCCAGAGTCCGCACATAACTCCCCACATGGCCCTGGCCCTCTCTCTGCCTCTGACACAGAGCCCTCTCCAGGACTGCCCATGTTCCTCCCCAATCTCCTCACTGTCCGACTCTGCTGCCAGCTCCGCAGGCTGTTGGTGGACCACACTAGTGCTATTTTTCACACTGTTGTAGCATCCCCGTATGCTGCATGATCAAAATTCAGCTGCTTGGAACTGACTCCTATTTATGACGGATGCAGTGTCCTGGGGTCATGCGATCATCTTTTGGTCGTAAAATGGGGCAAAAACTCAGTAAAAAGTGCTAGTTTGGCTGGGGGACTTTGAGGTAGTCACTAATTCTCATCCCTAGACCAGAAAGGCTGAAAAAGTATTCGCCCACCCGCACGGGATCAGTATTAGAGACCAATAACCTGTAAGTGTGAATAACGATCCTAAGTCACTTTTTTCAGTGACGTTGTAGCTTTGAACGGTCACTAAATGAACTGTTGTAAGCCGAGGGACTACCTGTACTGCATTCTAACCACCATGCTACCACGTCTCCTGTCAGAGTCACTGTCTCTAAGGTCCAGGAGGCAGACAATGGCAAGCCACTTCCTTGCTAAGAAAACTGCAGGGTTTGAAGTTTCCGAAAGATGCCCTAATTAATTCATGAGCCATGAGCCAAACTTCAAAAGAAATACAGTCATTTATTAGGAGCGCCATTTCGGCAATATTCGGATGCAGTCAGAACTAATCCCACGTAGATTTACGTTCCCCTATGACCTTCTCTCTCCCCTCCTCTCTGGCCATGTCATAAATCACATTCTCCAATTAACCATTTTGGCTGGCTGTGAAATCCAACACCCTCCTTCTGATTGCGGTCAGGAAGAATGTATGGAATGCACTTCAGTTAGGGAAATCAATCAGCTCTATCAGTTCTCCCTCCCTCCTGCTCATGGCAACTTGAAAGCTTTGCAAGTTGACACAGGGACTGGTTCGGGAAATAACCAGGATTCGATAAAGACTTGAAGGCCCACGTGCACACACACACATGGCCACCATATTTTTCCATTACCATTTTGGATTATAAAATAGGTGCGGTGGTCTAGAGGTGGAGCTCTCGCCTCACAATCAGGAGGCTGTGAGTTCGATCCTAGGTAGAGGCAGATATTTCTTTCTCTGGGCACAATGAGAATATATCTGCTGAATATAACTCCACATTGGCAACAGGAAAGGCATCCGACCAGTAAACACTCAGCTCCATTCAGTTGCCCAGACTCTACCCTGCAAGGGATTACAGCAGTGGTGGGTTCCTCCAGGTTCGGTCCGGTTCGGCTAAGCCGGTAGCGGTGACGATATGACATCACCGAACCGGTTCTCCCCCCCCGCCCCTCCCACCTCCCCCACGTTATTCTTATCTTTTATTTGGCCCCAACCCCAATCTATTGCTGCCTCCTGAGTCCCAACTGATTACTAGAGGGAAAAAAAAAAACTGTTTTAAACTCTTGCCACGGGGCTTCAAAGGGCCGTCCTACAGCTGATCAGTGTTAAAAGCAAACAAATGAGTTGGGTCGTAAGTGCGAGGACTGGTCGTAAGTGTGAGGACCTTCCAGAAATGACTCTGACCAGCTAGCCATGCCCACCTAGTCACATGACCTCCAAGCCACACCCACAAAATAAGCCACGGCCACAGAACCGGTAGTAAAAAAAATTAGAACCCACCCCTGGATTACAGGATCATTAAACGACACAGAAGATTTTGAGTTATAAGATAAAATAAGATACAAAATACAAAAGAAAATAGGAAAACAATGGGGAAGAAAGGGGAGGGAAGAAAAATGAGGAAGGATTAAGAAAAAGAAAAAGATGCATTGGTTTCTGACTGTCCCTGTTGCAGTAAAATAAGGCATTAACGCCAAATCGCAACTTTTTGCTTTTTTTCATAATAATATAAACTAGCCATTTCTATAAAGATCTATCAGTCTAATCCAGTGTTTCTCAACCTTGGAAGCTTGAAGATAAGTGGACTTCAACTCCCAGAATCCTTGAAGATGGGTGGAATTCTGGGAGTTGAAGTCCACCCATCTTCAAGCTTCCAAGGTTGAGAAACGCTGGAAACCCAAAATCAAAGTTTCATTCTTTTCCACTTCAAGCACAAAGTTCAGAAGCGGTGTCCATGTGGAATGGCCAGTGGTGGTATTCAGCCAGTTGTATCCGGTTCGGGCAAACCGGTAATCGTGGCTGTGGGAGGTTCCGCCTACCCGCCCGGATGTCATCATGTCCCATTTTTTATTTCTCTTGTTTTCTTTCTCCAGACTTCATATAAGAGTAAAGCGAGACTCGGAGAACGAATTCCAAATTTTTATTTATTTATTTATTTTGAATCAAGGGATTTTAGATGTTTGTGCTGGGTATTTTTTTTTTGTTGGGTTTTTTTTTTTTGTTTGTTTGTTTGTTTTGGCCTTGGTGATTTCAGCTGCACTTCTGCAGCCCCTGCTTTTGTATTTCATACATTCGGCATTGTTTGAACTCTGTGACTCCTTAAGCTCGGAATCTGGTGCGGCGTAACACAGAAAGCGGATGTAATTTTTTTATCCTCTTCTTGAGTTCCACCAAGAGCATGCCACCCCATTGTACCAGGACCTCTTCTTAAATCACTGGGTGAAAGAGAGAAAGCCAAGGTTATACTTTGCTCGTGGAAGGAACGGGCAACCTCCAAAAACTTTCAGTGCCAACCTCACCAAGATAATATGGGTAGAATGCAAACAAAAAAAACACAAGAAAGAAAGAAATTAAACATAGGCAAATGTACACAACGAGGACTTGGTATGTGGACACCTTAGTTTTAGAAAAGATCAGGGTAAATTTACAGGTAGACCTCAATTTACGACAACAACCGAGCCCAACGTTTCTGTTGCTAATTTGTTCAGTGAATTTTTTGCCCCATTTTACGACTTGTCTTGCCGCCGTTGTTAAGTGAATCACTGCAGCTGTTAAACTAGTAACACGGTTGTTAAGCGGATCTGGTTTCCCCGTTGACTTTGCTGGTCGGAAAGTCACAAAAGTTATAAGTGTGAGTCAGTTGTCGAGCATCCAAATGGAAATCGTGTAACAGTAACAGATTAACAGAGTTGGAAGGGACCTTGTAGGTCATCTAGTCCAACCCCCAACCCAAGCAAGAGACCCTACACCATTTCCGACAAATGGCAGTCCAATCGCTTCTTGAAAGCCTCCAGTGATGAAGCTCCCACAACTTCTGAAGGCAAACAATCATTGGTTGATTGTTCTCACTGTCAGAAAATTTCTCCTTATTTCCAGGTTGAATCTCTCCTTGTCCAGTTTCCATCCGTTATTCCTTGTCTGGCCTTCAGGTGCCTTGGAAAATAGCCTGACCCCCTCCTCTCTGTGGCAGCCCCTCAAATATTGGGACACTGCTATCATGTCTCCCCCGGTCCTTCTCTTCACTAGACTAGCCATGCCCAGTTCCTGCAATCCTTCTTCATATGTTTTAGCCTCCAGTCCCCTAATCATCTTTGTTGCTCTTCTCTGCACTCTTTCTAGAGTCTCCACATCTTTTTTTATAGTGTGGTGACCAAAACTGGATGCAGTACTCCAAGTGTGGTCTTACCAAGGCTTTATAGAATGGTGTGACAATGTTGCAATGGTCATAAGTGAAATGAAAAATGGTCATAAGCCACTTTTTTCAGTGGCGTTGTAACTTCAAACGATCACTAAGCGAACTGTCGTAAGTCAAGGACTACCTGTATATGGATTGGACATTCGCAAAAAATCTAGAGTACAGATCTAGGATTTTTATTATTATTATTATTATTATTTTTTGGTATCATTTCTGAAGCACAACTACAGGTAGTCCTCGACTTACGACCAGAACTGTGCTGAAAAATTATGTTGCTCAGTGAGACTTTGGTTAAGTGAGCTTTGCCCCTGTTCTGTCCCCGTACCACGCACACACCCAACCAGCCAGCCGAGGGTTAAATAAACTCTTCAGACACTCAATCATCAGTGATAAGGAACTTGGCAGCAACTCCATGGCTGCCTGCCAAGAACTTTTACTCTGATAACACAGACAAAAATACACACAGTTTGAATAGTCCAGTTTGTAATTAAATCCACAGCAAATAGGTGTTGTGTCCGAAGGTGCAAAGTGCCTCGCCAGAGATTAGCTTTGTCCGTCACAGAGTCCGAATGGACACCACACTCCCTTTTATAGCCTGTGGGGTGTGGTCCAGTGACTCAGCTTAATCTCTGGCACGCCTCCTTTTTTGCTGCGCCCGCTTGTCTCTCCGACGCTGGCGTGGGTCCAACCACAATGTTTCTTCGTCACTATCCGACGGCTCAGAAACACCTGGCTCCTGGCCAATCTCTTCTCCTTCGGGAGACACCTGAGGCATGGCCAGAGAGGAGGGTCCTGGAGAGGGAGGCCTGGCCATCTCCTCTCCTTCATGTTCGGAGCCTTCTTCCTCCGATAAAATAGGCTCGGAGGACGGAGCCACAACAGCCCCATTTTACGATCTTTCTTGCCATGGTGGTTAAGTGAATCACTGCAGTCGATAAGTTAGCAAGCCGGTTGTTTAGCGAATCTGGCTTCCCCTTCGACTTTGCTTGTCAGAAGGTCGCAAAATAGGATTGTGTGACCCCGGGACACAGCAACAGCTGTAAATATGAACCAAGCATCTGAATTTGGATCTGGATATGACCCTGGGGATGCCGCAAATGTTGTAACCGCGAAAAACTGGTCCCTTTTTCCGGGGCTGTTGTAACTTTGGACAGTCACTAAATGAACTGTCGTAAGTCAAGGACTATCTCTATTAATAATTATATCTAGGATGAATTGTGGGCCTAGATAGGAAGAGAAATGCATCCCCCACTGGTCAAAAGGCAGCCTCGTAGCCTTTCTTTGCCCCGGATTGGAGTATTATTTGGAAACCATAAATTCATAATAACGTTGAATAATTAGCACTGGAAGGAATTGAAGCTGAGGGGAATGTCTGGAATTCATTAGGGTGCCAACTTCCTTAATGTTGCATTTTTTCTAAAAAAAAAAAATGGGCAGAGAATCTCAAGTAAGAACATTGTGGTTTTTACTAATCTCTCTCCGTGTGCGTAGAAAAGAAGTCTGTGGCAAATCCCGTGCTACAAAAATCATAAGATGCGACTTTGAAGCCAACCCATCAAGGCTTTGCAAATAATTGCCCAAAAAGCAGTAGGTTTTAATGAGTAGCACAACTGCTGAATTATACCACGAGGGAAGAAAGGATTATAGTGTTGTATTTGTATGTATAGTATACAAATTTGTTTGTATGGTATGAGAAAAGCGATGTTCAGAAATCGGAGATAAAGTTGGGTTTCTTTCAAGAAGCAAGATCCTTCTAAAAGAAATAGCATGGAAGTCTGCACAGAGCTGCCTCCTGGGAATATTTGTCAATCCTTCGAGGTAGACCAGACTCAGAAAATAAATGCCCCTGTCGGAGTCTGAATCCAAAGGGGAAGACGAACAGCTGACAGAGAGCGAGAGAGTGGGGAAGAAACTGGGGAAGGGCAAAGTCAGGCTGGGCAGAGCAGGGGAGAGGTAGAACAAGGGAGAGGGGGTTCAGATGAAGACCAAGGCCCACCCCCTCTGACGATCCCAGCTGAGTTGCCTGATCGTCAGAGGCTTTTAAAAGCACTTTTTTTCTGCAACCTCTTCAGCCGAAGAGGTTGTAGAAAAAATGCTTTTAAAAGTTTAAAAAAAAAAAAAAGTTGGCCACGCCCACTCAGTCACATTACACCACCACTACCAAGCCACGCCCACAGAACCGGTAGTAACAACTTTTACATTTCACCACTGATTAATATCCTAACGTGGTAATCATTGCTTATTTGCATCCATTCCCAGGTTCAAATCTCAGCATCTTCCTGGGAAACTATGAATTGTACCCCCACTTTGTATCAAACTAACATAGTTGGGCAGAATTAAAATATAATAATCCCAAAGTGGCACAACCCCTATGACGCAATCCATAAAGGTTAAAAATCAAATCTCAAAATATTTCTCCAAATGGGGTTTGTTCTGCTTCCTATATTGGTTTTTAGCAAATCCTCTTATCTTTTAGTGTCTTGAGCTTTGCTAGGGATCGATATGCTTCCAGAGGGCAAGAATACGAACTGATATGTGTAAAACACAGAGAAACGTTTGTTTCCTGGATCAGTAGCTCTCTGATAACTAATCTGCGTGCAGACTCTGCACCAGTTTGAACACAGAGTTAGTTCTTGCAATCCTGTGGTGTCATTGGGGTTCAAGAGCTAAGACAAATTTCTTTTGGCTTAGCTGTGGCATATTGAAAACTGCAATCCAAAGAGCCTTTTCTTTGAAGTTTCTATGAGGAGGCTGTTCCCTCATTGGTAAAAATCCCTGCCACCCTAACCAGGTCCATTAAGTGGAAGGGTGACTTGACAAAGTTTCAGCTCCCCTGATATAAGAACCCTTTCCTTCCTTCCTTCCTTCCTTCCTTCCTTCCTTCCTTCCTTCCTTCCTTCCTTCCTTTCTTCCTTCCTTCCTTCCTTCCTCCTTCCCTCCCTTCACTCACTTTCTTCTTTTCTTCCTTCCTTCCTTCACTCACTCACTCTTCCCTTCCTTCCTTCCTTCCTCCCTTCTTTCCTTCCTTCCTCTCTCCCTCTCTTCCTCCCATCCTCCCTCTTTCCTTTTCCTTCCTTCCCTCATTCACTCACTCACTCTTTCTTTCCTTCCTCCCATCCTCCCTCTTTTCTTCCTTCCTTCCTCCCTCCCTCCCTCCCGTCCTCCCTCTTTCCTTTTCCTTCCTTCCCTCATTCACTCACTCACTCTTTCTTTCCTCCCTCCCATCCTCCCTCCCATCCTCCCTCTTTTCTTCCTTCCTTCCTCCCTCCCTTCCTCCTTCTCTCCCTCCCTGTTTCCTTCCTTCCCTCCTTCCCTCCAACTTTCCTTCCTTCCTTCCTTCTTTCCTTCCTTCCTCCCTCCCTCTCTCCCTTCACTCACTCACTCTTTCTTTCTTTCTTCCTTCCTTCCTTCCTTCCTCCCTCCCTTCCTCCCTCCCGTCGATCCTCTTTCCTTTTCCTTCCTTCCCTCATTCACTCACTCACACTTTCTTTCTTTCCTCCCTCCCTCCCTCCCATCCTCCCTCTTTTCTTTTTTCCTTCCTCCCTTCTCCCTCTTTTCTTCCTTCCTTCCTTCCTTCCTTCCTTCCATCCTCCCTCCCTCCCTTCCTCCCTCCCTCCCTCCCTTCCTCCTTCTCTCCCTCCCTGTTTCCTTCCTTCCCTTCTTATCTCCAACTTTCCTTCCTTCCTCCCTTCCTTCCATCTTAAAAAAAGCATATAGTCCTCAGTTTATGACAACAGTTTGACCTGGAATTGCCATTGCCAAGCGACATGGTCATAATGCACAATGTCATGTGATCATGCTGGTTAGAGATAGCAGTTCTGATAGTCCTGGTTACCTTTATTAGCAAGGGCAGCCTGGGTCATTAAGTGAGGGCCTCACATGACCGCCCCCACACACACAGACTTCCGACTTCCTATTTGCTTCCACACTGAATTGGCTTGTGGGAAGCCCCTGTCTTTTAACACCATCACAAGTTTGGACAGTCACTGAATGAATGGACATAAGCTGAGGACTACCTGTACAACAGGAAGTAAGAATCTACGCAGTTTATTCAATCATCTCCCCCTCCCTTTTTGGGGAAGGCATAGGAGCAAAGAGAATTTGGGGTACCTCCGCACTTATAGTGACTTGTGTAATGGCTGTGGCTTCTTGCTTTTAATCTATAAAGAAGGTTAAGTTTGCACTGTGGTGACAAGAAAACCAACATTCGCATTTCACGTATTATTATATTGTAAATTATACAGGGACATCGGGTCTGCTTATATTCTGCTTGCAATATGTGCATTTCCAGTAAGGCCAGAAAATTTATAAGGTGAACCATTTCTTCTGGAACATTCAAAACTCTTTTATCACTTGTGCTGCAGCCGAATTCTCCGTTGCTGCAATGAAGATAAGGTGTAACTGTCACTTCCGTTTTATTTATCCTTTTAGATTCAACAATGCTAACTATCTCTTTTTAAGAGGTATCTATCTATATGTACACATAGCGTCATAGACTGAAATATTTTAGAATTACACTTGCACAGGTGATGGACACTAAATTTTAGCAGTGTGTGTTATGTTCTTTTCTGTTATTTGATCTCTGTTTTGCTAGTATTTTTTTTTTATTTGATTTATATGCTGCCCTTCTCCGGAGACTCAGGGCAGCTTACAATGCGTTAAGCAATAGCCTTCATACTTTTGTATATATTTTATACAAAGTCAGCTTATTGCCCCCACAAACTGGGTCCTCATTTTACCTACCTTTGAAAGGATGGAAGGCTGAGTCAACCTTGAGCCTGGTGAGATTTGAACTTGCGGTAATTGCAGGCAGCTGATGTTAATAACAGTGCTTTAGTCTGCTGGGCCACCAGGCTCTACTTTATCTTATCTATTTGATTTTACTTTGGCCTTGTATTTTGTTTTCCCCCAAATGTTGCTGGTTGTTGACTGCATAAACAGGAGCAAGTTTGGAGATGACTGTCTTCATACGGCTTTTTAAAAATTAAGGGTTGGAAAAGGCCCAGGGTAAATTTGTCACGGTTGAAGGACTGGCTGGCAAACAGGAATCAGATAACTGAACTAATTCATAGATTAATTTGGGTGATCCAGTAGGAGTTGCAATCCAGAATCTCACTACCTGTTTTTGAACTAGAGAGCCAATTTCTAAACTGGTTAAGGCACCAGTTTAGAAAGCAAGAGACTGTGAGTTCAAGTCCCAGCTTGGCCATGAAAGCCATCTGGGTGACTTTGGACCAATCACCAGGAGACTGTGAGTTCTAGTCCTTCCTTAGGCATGAAAACCAACTGGATGACTTTGAGCCAATCACCAGGAGACAGTGAGTTCTAGTCCCTCCTTAGGCATGAAAGCCACTGGATGACTTTGGGCCAATCACCAGGAGACCATGAGTTCTAGTCCCTCCTTAGGCATGAAAACCAACTGGATGACTTTGAGCCAATCACTAGGAGACAGTGAGTTCTAGTCCCTCCTTAAGCATGAAAACCAACTGGATGACTTGGAGCCAATCACCAGGAGATAGTGAATTCTAGTCCCTCCTTAGGCATGAAAGCCACTGGATGACTTTGGGCCAATCACCAGGAGACAGTGAGTTCTAGTCCCTCCTTAGGCATGAAAACCAACTGGATGACTTTGAGCCAATCACCAGGAGACAGTGAGTTCTAGTCCCTCCTTAGGCATGAAAGCCACTGGATGACTTTGGGCCAATCACCAGGAGACCATGAGTTCTAGTCCCTCCTTAGGCATGAAAACCAACTGGATGACTTTGAGCCAATCACCAGGAGATGGTGCGTTCTAGTCCTGTTTTAGGCACAAGAGCCAACTGGGTGACTTTGGGCCAGTCCCCCTCTCTCAACCCAATTCACCTCACAGGGTTGTTGTTCTGGGGAAAATAGGAGGAGGAAGGAGGATTAGGTATGTTCACCATCTTGAGTTATTTACAAAGTAATAAAGAAGGATAAACATCTAATAAATAAAAATAATATAGCTCCTCTTTGAGTCAGGTCAGTTCCATGTTTACTAACCAAAAATAATAATTGAAGTTAGGTGTGAAGGGTATGTCTGCCATCTTGCATTACTTGTAAAAACAATTAAAGGCAGAATGCAAATAAGTTAAGTAAGTAAGTAAGTAAGGTTCGAATTCCTAGTGCCACGCAATGGGGTGAGCTCCCGTGTCTTGTCCCAGCTTCTGCCAACCTAGCAGTTCGAAAGCACGTAAAAATGCAAGTAGAAAAATAGGGACCACCTATGGTAGGAAGGTAACAGTGTTCCCTGCACCTTTGGCGTTTAATCATGCCAGCCACATGACCACGGAGACGTCTTCGGACAGCGCTGGCTCTCCAGCTTTGAAACGGAGATGAGCACCAGCCCCTAGAGTCGGGAATGACTAGCACATATGTGCGAGGGGAACCTTTACCCTTAAGTAAGTAAGTTAAAGAATGGGCCCATATTTTTAGCCTAGGGTTCTTGGCTGCATTTTGATTGCATTTGTCCTTTAAAAAAAAAATGCCTATGTATTCTAATTTCGGAGGCTCACATTGAAAACAGCAGCTGTAATGACTGAATAGACTCATTTTCCATGCCTGATACTTCTTTCTTTAGAAATAGAGGTCTTCACAAAGCCCAAGATCCTATACAAACCCTCAAAGAGGTATTTAAAAATAGGAGTTGGGTTAAGTATGTTGGAGGATATTTTTTTTAAAAAAATGCATTCAGAATGCAAATTCAGCACAAGAAGACAGCCATAATGCTATCTCAGTTACATTCCCTTAATGATACATTGCATTTCTGGAAAATGGACAGTTTTTCTTTCTGAAAATTGACTGGAGGGAAATGCAAGGCTTATTGCAAAACGGTCCCAAAAAGTGAAGCCAAATTTTAACGCGTGTAACAGAGAATCTCTAACGCAGATCGCTGCGTCTAGTTTTCAGAACCTTGCTTTCAAAGATTGGAAAATTAGAATCCGTTTCAAGGTGGTCAGTGAAGAAAGTGATATGGAAAGTGTGAATTGTGATGAGAGGCTGAAAGAAATAGTGGGTTTAGCTCAAGCGAGAGCATACGGTATGAGATGTTGGCTTGTATTTAGTAGAATAAACTGTTGGAAGAAACATCCATTTGGGGTCAGTTCAGTGGTGAAATCCAAGTTTTTTTTACTGCCCGTTCTGTGGGCATGGCTTGGTGGGCGTGGTTTGGTAGGCGTGGCAGGGGAAGGATACTGCAAAATCCCCATTCCCTCCCCACTCCTGGGGGAAGGATATTGCAAAATTTCCATTCCCACCCCACTCTGGGGCCAGCCAGAGGTGGTATTTGCCGGTTCTCCAAACTACTCAAAATTTCTGCTACCGGTTCTCCAGACCTGTCAGAACCTGCTGGATTTCACCCCTGGTTCAGTTCCAAGTGGGGAGAAAGACACTGGAAACATGGTGGCTGATTGGAAAGATGGTTTTTAATGGTGGACAGGTCCACATGGTTTGAGGTCCTGGGCAAAAAAGCACATGGATAAGAGAGAGAGAGAGAGAGAGAGAGAGAGAGATTTATACCCTCTGTTCAGCTTTGAATTTGAGCTTGTATCCTGATTGGTTATTAGACTCGTCCACGGGCCATGCAGGGGTAACTTTGTAGGTTGTCTTTTGAGTCCCAGGCTTGGTTGAGCTTTGCTGGGTGATGCAATCTCCCCAGGTGCCATGTGGTGAGTTCTGTTGCTAGACGGGTAGAGGGCTAATCCTACCTCTGTTGGATCTTGGGTGAGGACATTTGCTTATGAATAGACCTAGCTATCTCTTTATCTCTTAAGTGCTGACATCTGCTGTGGGCTATTGAGGAGGGTGGGGGCTATTAAGAGTGAGTCTGCTTCCTGCCTTTAAAAAAACGTGTTTCTCCATTTCTCATCCAGGGAGGTATAATATTCTGCCTTTTTAATATTTCCTAGAATATTTCATTCTTCTGGGAGAGGGGTGGGTGCTAACTTCCTACAAAACTATTGTGATAAAACTGGCTAGACGAGAGAGTGATGCTACATATCAAAAATGCCTGGTTTAGAGAGTCCTTGATAAAGAAGAACCTTCCATTTCCTTCCATCTTTCATGTCCTGGTCCTGTTCTGCCCCAGCTATGGACCCCAAAGAATGTAGCACACACAAAGTCCATACAAACCTTAGTTTACTAATTAAGGACTACTAATGAGCTTTCTTAGTAGTTGTTCGAACACAAGTACAGTTTAAATCAGTCTTTTCTGAACAAGGGCTGTTAATTTAACTTCATTAACAGCCGACAAGAATCCAAAGAATAATAACTCAATTCTGAGACACAGTATTTTAAATAACTGCAATTTTACTGTGGTTGGCAGAATGGCCAGAAGCAATTTGCAGGAAAACTGACAAGAGAGAAAGAAGAGCCGAATCAAACGTTTCTGGAATCAAGACGCGAAGGAATATGAATGAAGATATTTCCTGCAAATTGCATCAGTCCCAAATAGTAAAGAGTCCAACAGAAGTCTGCCACAGTTCTTCTGATAAGGCTGATAAACACCCACCTTTATCTCCCTTGACACACTGCCAAGACCTAATTGGCAATTAACTTTGCAAGGCCACACAGAACACAGAGTCAACACGGAACTGCAGACATGAAAGTGGCCAGCACGAACATCAGTTGCTTTCCTGCAAAGGCTCCACGTGCATTTGCTCCTCTTTTAAGCCTTATGGAAGGGGCCAATCATCTCCAGGCCTTACTCCCGAGTCGCCCCTTTTGTTTTAACTGTTCGTGCCTTCTGGCAGCTCTGCGCATGCGTGCACTGGGAACAGGCTCCCCCTGTTCCTCTGCCTCTCTGATGTCCGACTCTGGAGGCTCCGGAGTCCACACATAACTCCCAGATGGCCCTGGCCCCATCTCTGTGCCTCCGACACAGAGCCCTCATCCGAGCCTTCCCCAGACTCCAGGATTGGCCCATGTTCCCCACCCTCCGCCTCCTCACTGTCCGACTTTCTGCCAGCTCCGCAGGCTGCCTGCAGACCACAACAAAAGGATTGTATAGTAAGCAAAACAGATGAAGGAAGGATATGAATGATCATTCTGACATCATGAAGAAATAAAAAGTCAATTTGTCTAGCAGACAAGAGTAACCAAGAAACTGTGAGTTCTGGTCCTGTTTTAGGTGTGAAAGACGGCTGAGTGACTTTGGGTAAACCACTAGGAGATTGTGAGATCTAGTCCCACCTTAGGCACAAAAGCCGGCTGGATGACTTTGGGCCAATCACCAGGAAACTGAGAGTTTTAGTCCCACCTTAGGCATGAAAGCCTGCTGAGTGACTTTGCACTAATCATCAGGAGACTGTGAGTTCTAGTCCCACCTTAGGAATGAAAGCCTGCTGAGTGACTTTGCACTAATCATCAGGAGATTGTGAGATCTAGTCCCACCTTAGGAATGAAAGCCTGCTGAGTGACTTTGGGCCAATCACCAGGAGACTGAGAGTTCTAGTCCCACTTTAGGAATGAAAGCCTGCTGAGTGACTTTGGGCCAATCACCAGGAGACTGAGAGTTCTAGTCCCATCTTAGGCACGAAAGCCGGCTGGGTGACATTGGCCCAGTCATTCTCTCTCAGCCCAGCCCAACTCACAGGGTTGTTGTGGAGAGAATAGAAGAAAGAAGGAGAATTAGGTATGTTCACAACCTTGAGTTATTTACAAAGTAATAAAAGGGGATAAACATCTAATAAATAAATAAAAATAGCATATCCTCTGAGTCAGGTTAGTTCCTTATTTACCAACCAAAAATAATAATTTGAATTATTGTCTTCTTCCTACAATTCTTGTTTGACATTTATACTTTGCAGTTTCCTTTTATATATGCAGTTGCCTTGCATATATACTCCATATGAATCTGAACTCTTAGAGTCTTGAACCTTGTTTGCACAAAATAAATTTCTTTTCATTCCAAAATATTTAGAGAACTTTTACTCCTTTTTTTCCCAGCATAATGATTTCTAAGAAAAAAAAATTCTTAGGGGATGATGCTGAAAGCTCAGACATATTGAGGTTTCACAATGGAGGAACCTCAAGGCACAAGGAAGCCATCGCTACGACGATATGATTGACTAACACATGATATATGTACTCCTCAGATTATCCCATCGAGACTAATCATAAGCAAAGCTTGAGTTTAGCTTTATCAAGGGACAGCATTGTTATATCAGAAAAAATCTAAAGCCAAAATGTTAATTATGGAATTTCAAAATCATGTGAAAACAATTTTTCCCCTGCTAAAGAAAGAAGATAAAAGTATGATACTAGAATCTGTGATATGATCTGTAAATGAAAAGACTGTTGTGTCCTCAGATGCACTGGCTTTTGGCCTATTATGCTTTGTGGAGGTTATTTTTTAAGAAAGGGAGGAAAGAGGAAAGAGAAAAGGAAAGAAAGAAGGAAGGAAGGAAGGAAGGAAGGAAAGAAAGAAAGAAAGAAAGAAAGAAAGAAAGAAAGAAAGAAAGAAAGAAAGAAAGAAAGAAGAAAGAAAAGAAGTACAGCTGTCAGAAGGGGTAGTGGTATTTCTGGACTCCTCAAGTGTTGGTACTTTTTCAAAATCAGTCAAAAGAGTCCCATGAATTTCTCCTGGGGCTAATAGAGGATTGCATTAACTTATAGAATTGTAGAAAGGAAAACTGTGGATCGAGAATTTTGTGATGCAACCATGTCTCCTCCAGCGGTCTATGGTGGGAGGAGGTGTGTGGTGTTTTTTTTTTTTTTTAGAATAGATCTTTTTTTGAGATGACAAAGCGAAGCAGCCAAAATAGCTGCACAATGATAGGGGGAAAAAAATTGAGACAAAAAACGGCCACCAGGTTATGAAAATGAAGCCCTCCCACCAGTGGTGGGATTCAAAAAATTTTTACTATCGGTTCTGTGGGTGTAGCTTGATGAGCAAGTTGCGGTATTCTCCATGGTCACATGATCAAAATTCAGATGCCTGACAACTGGCACGTATTTATGACGGTTGCCATGTTCCGGGGTCACGTGATCCCCATTTGCGACCTTCTGACCAGCAAAGTCAATGGGGAAACCAGATTCACTTAACAACGGTGCTACTAACCTAACAGCCGCAGTGATTCGCTTTACAACTGTGGCAAGAAAGGTTGTAAAATGGGCCAAAATTCACTGTTAACCACTGTCTCGTTTAGCAACATAAATTCTGAGCTCAGTTGTGGTCCTAAGTCGAGGACTACTTGTGCTTTCTTGGCATCTGTGATTAAAATTAGTGAAAAACTCCCAAAATGCACATTCTTATGTCTACATCTATTTGAAATTTCTTTCTCCATCAATCAGAAAGTCTGGTGTTTTTTTTTCAACCGCAGTATTGTTCCAACAATTTTTTTTTTATTTTCAAAAACATATGCTAGCAATAATGTAGAACTGATGACAATACATTTTCCAGATTTCACCAGACAAATGTGTGACAAGTCATGAGATCTTCAGACTACAATGTTCATAGATTTGAAGGAACTGGACTGAAGCCCACTGCTGGAAGCAGGAAATAAATCAAATGATGTAAAACCAGACTGTGACGCCTGTCAGCAGAAGAAAGAGAGGAAGGAAGAGAAATTGACAAGGACACTGTACACAAAAAGCTTGTTTGACTATTGTGGTGAAAATCAACACAAAAACCAGGACGTTCAAATAGCTGGACAATACGTTTTTTTGAAGCTATATCTTCTTAAGGGTTGGAAATTGTTAAGGATATTCTTGGCTCATAACCGATGTTGTGGGTTGTTGAGCAGAGTACCCTTTGAGTAAACGCATGAAAAGTGACTGGGAGTGGTTATGAACAATAACAGTTAACATACAAGCACACTGAGTTGTTGTAGTCTTTTACTTTTAGAAAAAAGTAAAGCGAAGTCCAAAAACAATCCAAGTCATACACAGATAAGACGAGAGTTAAAAGATCAATCCAGGGATATTTCAAGTACAAAGTCTTCTTACCAGTTGTAGTCATACACAATAAAACAGTTCTTCTTGAGTACCAAAACAGGAACAAGTTCAATATAAAACATTCAATAAATAGTAGAAAGCAATATGTAGCTATGATCAAACAGTGATCATGCAGAGAGATCAGGTAGAGAGTTACAGCAAATAAGCAGGTAAAATGGTGTAATATCCACACAAGCCATGATCCTGACTTCCCTTAGGTACATTGGCTACAGAGCTTAGCCAATCAGGATACAGGATGATGCAATACAGTCTTAAAGCAACATAATACCTTTCTGACTGCAGATATACATTGTTGATTTATATATTGCCTGACCAACTAGTTAGACAAATAACCGTTTCCTAACAGAAATACATGTTGGGAGGAGGCAAGTGCCTGAATTTTGATCACACAACCGTGGGGAAACTGCAACCGTGTGGCTGTTAAGTGCGAGGATAGGTCATAAGTAGAGGACTGTGTGGTGATCACGGAGAAGCCACTGGTTCTGAGTTGGTTTCAGGAGCAGCTGCTAGTAATTCAAGAGTTTAGAGTTGAGTTCAGCCGCATCAGTCATAAATTATTTTAGTGGTTTTGTTTCCTTCAGCAGGACAATATGCTGATGCTCTGGATAAGGATCTATCTCAGTTGCGTTAGCTGTTTTTCTGAACTCTGCTTAAATTAGATTTGAGAAGGTCCAACCTTGAACATAAAGTGAGAGCAAAGAACAAGACTGCTGGCCTTTGAATTGTTATTGTCTGTGTGGGGTGTTGCAATCGGTAAATAAAAGTATAGCAAGTATTCGACACAAGTGTGAACCTTTCTCTAGACCAAGCAGTCTTGAGACTTTGAACAAACATTGCAGCCAGCCCATTTGTAGTTAAATACAGTAGTGGCCTAAATTTTGGGGAAAGTGTATTTTTTGAGGTTTGATGTCTAATAACATCACTTTTGGGGGGAGTTTCAAGATACTCATATTCCACTGCTGGAATGGCTTGGGAATAGCCCAGACCTTAACCCAATTGAAAATCTATGGAGCCGACTAAAGAAACTTGTTAGTCAGAAGCAACCCAGCAATCAAACCCAGTTAATAGAAGCAATCATTCAATCTTGGTTTCACATGATAACAGCTGCAGAACTAAAAGACTTGGCTCACACCATGGGAAGACATTGTAAGGCTGTAATACATGCTAAAGGTTACCCAACTAAGTATTCACTGACATGGTGATCATTTTTGTATATCTCGTTTTTTCTATGATGATAATTTTTGTATATCTCATTTTTTCTACGTGTTTCACTTTTCTTCTTTATATTGTAACTGCTATTCTAATAGCAAATCCTTCATAAAGGTTATTGCATTACATTCTTGATTAAATTATCTTTCCACTGATATATAATTTTATGGTACTACTCCCCAAAAAAAGTGGTGTTATTAGCTAGTTTTAGAAAAGAACTCTTTTCCCAAAAGGTTTCCACAATTTTGGCCACTACTGAAATATGGGTTGGTGTTATAGGTCTCAGTCCATTCTTTTTCAGGTTGGTAATTATTTGGCTACAGTTGGGTGGACTGTCACTCTATATAGCTTGTCTTCAATGGGTCTATGACAATTTACCACACCAACTCAACATGGCCAACTCGTCAAGGCCAACTCACCATGGCCAATTCATCATGGCCAACTCACCATGGCCAATTCACCATGGCCAACTCACTTTGGCCAACTCGCCATGCCCAATTCACCATGGCCAACTCACCATGGCCAACTCACCATGCCCAATTCACCATGCCCAACTCACCATGCCCAATTCACCATGCCCAACTCACCATGCCCAACTCACTATGGCCAATTCACCATGGCCAACTCACTATGGCCAACTCATCAAGGCCAACTCACTATGGCCAACTCACCACAGCTAACTCACCCCAATCAACTTGCTACAGCCAACTTGCTGTAGAACAAGAGTTACACTAATTATATCAAAGAAATGGTGGAACAGAATCATTAGAGAAAGGATGCAAAAGGAGGGACAGAATAAAATGTGAATTGCAAAGATTAAAATATTTCTTATTTATTTTAAATAATTAAATAGAATTGTTACATTGTCCCGTAGCAAGTTGGCCATGGTGAGTTGGCCATGGTGAGTTGACCGCACCGAGTTGGCTGTGGCAAGTTGTCCCATTCCCGAGTATGGGAGGTCCTGCCTTATTTAAAGAACACAATTCTGGGTATTCACTATCAAAGTCTGATCTTTATAAATACAGGCATGTGGAAGTATGTCATAGCTTGAACAAAGGAGAGTTCTTTGGGCCTTCCAAAAGCAGTTGCTTATTTGTTTATATTTTATTCATTAAATGTATATGTTGCCCATCTGACTATTGAGCAACTCTGGGCTTGTTGATTTACACCAGGTTACAAAACTTTTGCCAAAAACTTTAGACCCCACTAATCCACTGTCAAGCAGGTTGTGGATACCTGGAGGCAATTTATCAATATAGTTTCTGAAATGCATTTTTGTTGGTTTCAGTTTAGCATCTCTGAAATGTTGCTCCAATTCACATTATGACACAAGCAGCAGAACCAGTGTCCAATTGCTCCAGTGTGGTGGTGTCACTCCCTTTCAATGTGTATCTCTTGCTAGTTTAATTTCACCCTTTTATCCATTAGATTTCAAAATTAGTTATCCCCTAATGTTCAATAACCTGTCTGCTAAGTGTTGGAAATGCAGTCAGACTCCAGGTACCTGCTACCACATGTGGTGGATGTGTAGTAAAGCAAAAGAATATTGGGAGAAAATACAAAACTGGCTGGAAACAATATTCAAACAGAATATTGAGTTGAAACCAGAAACATGTCTCCTATGTATATTACCAGAGTGCTATGATAAATGGATCACATATTTAGTTTTACACACACTGACAGCAGCACGGATCATATATGCTAAATATTGGAAAAATGTGAATACCACACCAGAGGAGTCTGTAATTCGAAAAATTCTTGACTGTGCCGAAATGGTTAGATTAACCCAGGGGTCAGCAATCTGCGGCTCTGGAGCCGCATGTGGCTCTTTCACCCCTCTGTTGTGGCTCCCTGTCATTCAAAATATGCGTCACAACTGCCAATGTGTGACATGCAATTTATTGAGCTTTTCAACCCTCAGTAGACCAACCATGGATAAATCCAAGAAAAGAAAAGTTTCAGAAGAAAACAGAACATTTAATTCAACTACATATGCTAGTTTTGTGGCCGCTTAAGAAATAGTCAGGCACGGGAAGGGTTTTGTGGCTCCTGGTGTTTTCTTTTCTGTGGGAAATGGGTCCAAATGGCTCTTTGAGTGTTTAAGATTGCAGACCCCTGGATTAACCTATAAAATTAAAGTTCAAGAAGATGCAGAATATTATATGATTTGGAATAAATTCTATGAGTGGATAGAAACAAGAGGTGGGAATTAGAGAAAAGTAAGATCATAAATGCTAGTATTGAAAATAAGAAGGTAGATAATTACAATATTTTAATGTAAGAAGAAACTTAGCCAAAAGTTTTTTTGGTTATATTATTACTATTGTTATTATATCATTATTGTTGTTGTTGTTGTTATTAGCTTGTATGTCAATTGTATTGTCAATTGTATTGTTATTAGCTTGTACGCACAAGAACTGGAGGTCATCCATGACTTTGTGTACCTTGGCTCAACTATCTCTGACACTCTCTCTTTAGGTATTGAGCTGAATAAACGTATTGGTAAAGTAGCCACCACATTTTCCAGACTTACAAAGAGAGTATGGCTTAATAAGAAGCTGACGGAACATACAAAGATCCAGGTTTATAGAGCCTGCATCCTGAGCACACTCTTGTACTGCAGTGAGTCTTGGACCCTTTACGCACGGCAGGAGAAAAAGTTGAACACCTTTCATATGCACTGTCTCCAACGTATTCTTGGAATCACCTGGCAGGACAACGTTCTAAATAGCTCAGTCTTGGAACGTGCTGGAATTTCTAGCATGTATACACTATTGAAACAGCGATGTCTTCACTGGCTTGGGCATGTTGTGAGAATGGCTGATGGTCGGATTCCAAAAGATCTCCTGTATGGAGAATTAGTGCCGAGAAAACGCCTCAGAGGGAGACCACAGCTGCGATATAAGGATATCTGCAAGAGGGACCTAAAGGCCCTGGGAATGAACATTAACAATTGGGAAACCTTGACCTCCGATCATTCAGCTTGGAGGCTAAAGACGTAGCATGGCCTTCTCCAATTCGAAGAGACACTTGTTTGGCAGGCTGAGGCAAAGAGGCAGCCCCGGAACCAGCGAAATCTGGGGTCTGGGCAGGGGACAGAATGTAGCTGCCCTCAGTGTGGAAGGGATTGCCACTCTCGAATTGGCCTTTTTGGTCACACTAGATGCTGTTTTAGGACCTCTTTCCAGAGCATGATATCATAGTCTCTTGAGACGGAAGGATGCCAATGTGTATGTAATGTTTAACACCACTCTCCTTTTTACAGTCATGCTGTAATTAGATAATCACTAGTTGTAAACATATTTAAGAAAGGTACTGTAAAGTATTCAGTTGATGATAAGCTACCATAGTGTGTGGAGTTGCTATCATTGTGCTATCATCGGTTGGATGGATCTGCTACCATCGTGGTTTGTTACCAGAGTGAGTTTGTTATTCTAACCAACTACTGTTTGTATGGTAAGAAGATTTTTGTATCACTGGACTGATTTAACTGGCAAAGACTTGGATTGATTTAAAGACTATGAGATTGTTTTTTCACTATAAAGTAAACTTTTGATAAACCAGTTTGCACATCTCTTATTCATTGCTCTCAGCAACGTTTCTCTGTGCTCTACACTCTGCTGGTTGATAACACAACAACAATATCCTTAACAATTTGTAAATGGTATACCCTGACAATGCATTATTTTTCAACAAAAAAAGTTGTTTATGAATAAAAATTATTTTTAAAAAATTAAAAATTAGTTATCCCTATTTTATAACGCTTACCAAATCCTTCTTCTTGCACAACTGGATTCCATTTTAAAGTCATGATTTGGTTGTTATCGTGAGGTATGGTTGGGGATATTTTTTTCCCCTGTGTAACAAGCTGTTTGAAGATATCATACCTGCATTTTGGAAGCTTTCGTCTTTAAATCTGCATTGAACCAGCGTGTGTGAACCTCTGCCACAACAATAACTCAGTTCATTTGGGCCTGTCACTCTTTGAGCATATACTATTGCAAGCTTAGTTGTGTTTCCTATTGTAAAACTACTGATTGCAGCTTTATAGTATTTCTAGCAACTGTTTCCATGGAGATAACTATTTCAAATGTTCACCTAAATGCTAAATCTGTCTCTGTTAAGAGTCTTCTTCGGAAGGTTTTCTTTCAGAATTCTACAAAACAGTTTCTCGGTTTGTTTTGCCCTTTGCCAAATTTGCAACGTTCAGACAGTGTTTTTTGTATCACAATGGTTGATGCCTCTTTTTCTCTATAAGGTGAGATTCTGTTTCATGCTTCAAAAGTCTTCTCAGATTTTTTTTTTCATGAGGACTAAATTGCTTATAAGTTAAACTGTATAGAATGCAGAATAGTTGAGGTGAAAGAGACTTTGGAGGTCTTCTCATCCAACCTCCTGCTCAAGCAGGAGTCTCTATACCAGGGGTGTCAAATTTATGTCATCGCCAGTGGTGGGATTCAAAAAATGTTACTACCGGTTCTGTGGGCGTGGCTTGGTGGGCATGGCAAGGGAAGGATACTGTAAAATCTCCATTCCCAGCCCACTCCAGGGGAAGGTGACTGCAAAATTCCCATTTCCTCCTGCTCAGCTGAGACTCGAGAGGCAGAGAATAGATGGGGGCGGGGCCAGTCAGAGGTGGTAGTTACCAGTTCTCCGAACTACTCAAAATTTCTGCTACCAGTTCTCCAGAACTGGTCAGAACCTGCTGAAACCCACCTCTGAACATCACGTTGTCGTCATGTGACATATCGCAAATTTTTTCCCCTTTGCTAAAATGGGGGTGGGGGTGGCTAGTGCATGACATATCCAGCCCGCGGGGCATGAGTTTGACACCCCTGCTCTATACCATTTCAAACAAGTGACTGGCCAATCTCTTCTTAAAAGCCACAATGTCTGAAGGCAAGCCATTTCACTGGTTAATTGTTCTCACTGTTAGGAAATGTCTCCCTAGTTCTAGGTTGTTTCTCTCCTTGTTTACTTTTCATCTATTATTTCTTGTCTTGTCTTCTGGTGCCTTGGGAAATAGGTTTGAACCCAGGGGTGGGCTGCTGGGGTTTTGCAAGGGTTTGGAAGGACCTCTAGGTAAGATTCTGTGCAGTTTGGAGAACCCCCAAATCCCAGTCCAGGCTGGTCCCGCCTACCGCTCCCTTCCCCTCCCAGGAATCCCCACGCGGCCTATTGTGAATGTAGGTAAGTGCAGGATGCATGTGGAGGCTCAGGGAGGGTGAAAAACGGGCCTACCGGAAGTTCGGAAAGGCCAGAAACAGGCCTATTTCTGGCCTCCAGAGGGCCTCTGGAGCCTTGGGAGACCATTTTCACCCTCCTGGAGGCTCGAAGAAAGCCTCCGGAGCCCGGGGAGGGCAAAAATGCCCCCCCGTGGTTCAGGAGGTCGACTAGGCCATGCCCACCCAGCAACCAGGCAGAGAACCCCTTGCTAAAATTTTTGAAGCCCACCCCTGGTTGAACCTCTCTTCTTCATGGCTGTTCCAATATTTGAGGGGCTGCCATGAAGAAATGGTGTACGGTTTCCTGCTTAAGCAGGGAGTTGGACTAGAATACCTCCAAGATAAACTCATTCATTACCTCTCGATTGCTTATGTCTGTGTTCCTTTCCCTTCCTTTTTCAGCTTCCCTACAAATCTCTCACAGTGTAATAGGTGTGGATATGTTAAAAAATGTCCTTTTATCCTTTATAGGTCAAGAAAGGTTTGGGAACATGACCCGGGTCTATTACCGAGACGCCGTGGGAGCTTTTATCGTCTTCGATGTTACAAGGTCAGCTACCTTTGAAGCCGTAACCAAGTGGAAGCAGGATTTGGACACTAAATTGACTCTCCCTAATGGCCAGGTGGTGCCAACTGTCCTATTAGCAAACAAATGTGATCAAGACCAAGAGTTACTGGTGAATAATGGCTTCAAGATGGATCAGTTCTGCAAGGACAATGGTTTTGTGGGATGGTTCGAAACATCAGCTAAGGTAACTCCCTTCTGTGTCAGGTAATAGTATTGACCCATTGAATTAGGCTTGGTCGTCATCAGTGGTGAAATCCAAATTTTTTTACTACTGGTTCTGTGGGCGTGGCTTGGTGGGCATGGCAGGGGAAGGATACTGCAAAATCCCCATTCCCACGCCACTCCAGGGGAAGGATACTGCAAAATCCCCATTCCTTCCCCACTCCTGGGGGAAGGATATTGCAAAACCTCCATTCTCATCCCATTCTGGGGCCAGCCAGAGGTGGTATTTGCCGGTTCTCCAAACTACTCAAAATTTCTGCTGCCAGTTCTCCAAACTGCTCAAAATTTCCGCTACCGGTTCTCCAGAATCTGTCAGAACCTGCTGGATTTCACCCCTGGTCATCACTCATTATAAAAAATATGTAAAAAGATGTTGAAACTCTAGAAAGAATTCAGAGAAGAGCAACAAAGACGATTAGGGGACATATGAAGAACGGTTGCTGGAATTGGGTATGTCTAGTTTAATGAAAAAGGCTAGGACTGACATGATAGCAGTCTTCCAATATCTCAGGGGCTGCCACAAAGAAGAGGGAGTCAACCTATTCTCCAAAGCACCTGAGGGTAGAAGGACAAGAAGCAATGGATGGAAACTAATCAAGGAGAGAAGCAACCTAGAACTAAAAAGAAATTTCTTGGTAGAACAATTAATCAGTGCAATGACTTGCCTCCAGAAGTTGTGGGTGCTCCAATACCAGGGGTGAAATCTAGCAGGTTCTGACAGGTTCTGGAGAACCGGTAGCGGAAATTTTGAGTAGTTTGGAGAACCGGCAAATACCACCTCTGGCTGGCCCCAGAGTGGGGTGGGAATGGAGATTTTCCAGTATCCTTCCCCTGCCATGACCACCAAGCCACACCCTCCACGCCACACCCACAAAACTGGTAGAAAAAGAATTGAATTTCACCACTGCCCAATACTGGAAGTTTGAAGAAGAGATTGAACAACCATTTATCTGAAATGGTATAGGGTTTTCTGCCTGAGCAAGGGGTTGGACTAGAAGACCTCCAAGGTCCCTTCCAACTCTGTTATTTTGTTATTAGATTCTACTATCCACTGAAGGGCCAGATTATGGCCAATGGATCCCCTAAGCACAGCCCCTTATCCCTTCTATTGCTTATTTAGCAAGACATTAAGACTCAACAAGGGCTGAAAACTACAGCCAAGTATGACAATGAAAGCATTAAGGGTACGATCACTAGAGGGGGAAATCTCTGTGGTATCCCCTTTCCCATGATGGCCTAAGTACCTGCTTGTTTTGTTTAAGAGCTAACCCAGGGCTGCTCTGATAGGAAGTCCACTGTGAGACCACTGTGAGACCACTGTGAGACCACTGTTAAACATTTTGCTTTCAGGACCCTGCCCCATTTTTAAAAATAATAGAGGACCCGAAAAGTGCTTTCATTTATATGGGATATATTTACTAATATTCACCATAAAGGTAAAGGTTCCCCTTGCACATATGTGCTAGTCGTTCCTGACTCTAGGGGCCGGTGCTCATCTCCGTTTCAAAGCCAAAGAGCCAGCGCTGTCTGAAGACGTCTCCATGGTCATGTGGCCGGCATGACTAAACGCCAAAGGCACATGGAACGCTGTTCTCTTCCCACCAAAGGTGGTCCCTATTTTTCTACTGTGCCGCACGATTTATATTCGCTAGAAAGCAGGAAATCCTGCTTTCGAACCAGTAGCGAAGCAAATGGTAGCAGACTTCAGAGCATTTAGCCCCGGATAAATAGGTACCATTTTAGGTAACAACATTCCATGCACCTCAGAATATAGTCATGCTGGCCACATGACCATGGAAATTGTCTTTGGACAATGCTGGCTCCCTCAGTCAAGAAACAGAGATGGTCACCGACCCTTAGAGTTGAATATGGCTGACAGGGAAACATTTAATCATTCTTCTCCCATTGCTTTGAAGAATTTGTATCATGGCACAACTAGCGTTTTTAAAAAAAGAAACTTTATCTCCATCCCAATTTATCTCTTTCGTTCCATGCGCTTTTTGCAGATTTCCCTTCTTTCACTTGATTATTTTAGAAATCTTATTAGCATATCTTTTGGGTTTGGCATTTGGTTGAACTCAGAAGGGAAGAATTTATGGGTGAGTTTCACATCATTACCTCGAAGTTTTAAACCTAGTAGCTTGTAATTAAATTTTTGAGATAAGATACCCGATTTAATTAGTCTTTACTGCATGTTTCCTAATGCCTCTAATTCTCAAATTATTTTTGTTTCCGAATATCAACCCAATCCATGAGTAAGTGGATAACGGTTTTTGAACTTTTCCATATATAGCTCATTTTTCACAGCCAAATTATGTTCCTTGCTCTCATCTTTGAAATTTGAGAAAACAAATCTGTTAGTCATTTATTAACCGATTCAAACATCCTTACCAAATCTTTCTAAAGCAAAGTACAGGTAAATGTCTATGGAGATTCTCAGTCATCTAGGTCATGGTTATCTCAAAGGTGCTTTTTCAAGAGGCAACTAGATTTTTTTTCTTTGAAAGTGTTTCGCTTCTCATCTGTGAAGAAGCTTCTGATGTGAAATGTCTTCAAAGAAAAACCAGAAAGTCCAGTTGCCTCTCGAAAAAACACCTTTGGGACAAAGTACAGGTAGTTCTTGATTTATGACTGGTTGCTTAAGACTGTTTGAAATTACGATGGACTTGAAAAAGTTTACCACCCATCTTCAAAGTTATGGCTGCTGCACTACTCGTGAAGTCATGTGAAATGGAAAGACCATTCTCGTTGGGGATCCCCTGCACTTTATTTGGGTTGTTTTTTTTTCTTGAGTTTTGATCAGTTCAAAAGAGGCAGCAAATTTTCTTCCATAACTAACTTTACAGTACAGGTAGTCCTTGATTTACGACCACAATTGAGCCCAGAATTTCTGTTCTTAAGTGAAACACTTGTTAAGTGAGCTTTGCCCCATTTTACGACTGTGATAAACATGATAATAAAATTGGGTCCGGCTCAGGGGTGGGTTCTAAAAATTTTTACTACTGGTTCTGTGGGTGTGGCTTATTTTGTGAGCATGGCTTGGGGGATAATGTGACTGGGTTGGCGTGGCCAACTTCTTCTTTTTTTTTTTTTTTTTTACTTTTAAAAGCATTATTTCTACAACGTTAAGAGGTTGCAGAAAAAAAATGCTTTTAGAAGCTTCTGACGATCAGACAAATCTGCTGGGATCGCCAGAGGCTTTTAAAGGCATTTTTTTCCCTACAACTTCCTCGGCTGAAGAGGTTGCAGAAAAAATGTTTTCAGAAGCCTCTGAAGATCCCAGCTGAGCCGCGCGATCATCAGAAGCTTTTTTTTAACTTTTAAAAGCATTTTTTCAGCCAAAGAGGTTGTAGAAAAAATACTTTTAAAAGTTAAAAAAAAAAGGCTCTGATGAGGTGGGCGGGATAAGCAAGCGACGACTGGGCTGGGGACTGGTTCGGGGGCGTGGCCAGCCAATGTTATTACCAGTTCTCCGAACTACTAAAAATTTTTACTATCGGTTCTTGTGAACCGGTGCGAACCGGGAGCAAACCACCACTGGTCCAGCTACTTAATGACCCCAATTCCAGTCCTAATTGTGGTCTTAAATTGAAGACTTGAATGCTGCCAGCCAGAATAATCATTTTAAATCAAGGATTATCTGTACTGTAGCAGAAGGCTCAGAGGAGAGACGAGTAAGGTTATTTATTTATTTATTTATTTATTTATTTATTTATTTATTTATTTTATTAAATTTCTATACTGCCCTTCTCCCGAAGGACTCAGGGCGGTGAACAGCCAGAAGATAAAACACAGAGATACAAAAATTTAAAATAGATTAAAAACGAATTAAATAATTTGGTTGAATTTAAAATACCCCATAATTTAAACAGATTAAAATTTGTATTTAAAATTTATATTTAAAAGGGGAGAAGATTTAGGCCAGGCCAGCTTGATGAAAGAAAAACGTTTTAAGCGCGCGACGGAAGGTACGCAGATCCGGGATCCTCCGTATCTCCGGGGGGAGCTCGTTCCAGATCGTAGGTGCCGCCACAGAGAAGGCTCTCCCCTTAGGGGCCGCCAGTCAACATTGTTTGGCCGACGGCACCCGAAGGAGCCCCTCTCTATGGGAGCGTACTGGCCGGTGGGAGGCTATTGGTGGTAGCAGGCGGTCCCATAGATAACCAGGTCCTAAGCCATGGAGCGCTTACACTCTATAGCCGCATGCCCAAAGTGGCATGTGAAGCCATGTCGCACAGCACACATGGCCTTGCCTGTTTGTCTTCCAGGTTTCTGGTGCACATGCCTGTGTGATGATCAGATGTCCTTCATGCGCGGCAGTGCCAAAAACTGGTGTGTGCGTGAGTGCCGGCCAGCTGATTGTCAGGTGCGCATGTGCACCAGAACCCAGAAGTTTAGCTTTTCCAGAGCGTGATATCTTTGCGTGCGCGGCAGTGCCAAAAACTGGCCTGCGCATGCACACCAACCAGCTGATCGTTGGCTGTGCATGCACGCTAGAACCCAGAAGTTTGGCTCTTCCAGAGTGAGGCCCCAACGAGCACATGCGCACAACATTTCCGCACGACCTTTCCGGCACTAAGGTTCGCCATCACTGCTCTATAGCAACAACACTTCAGCAGGAAACTAACTGTAGCTCATGAAATTCAAATGAATGAGATTTACTGAAGTTCATGCCTTGTAATAAAAATTGCTAATTGGAACAGGTGCTACCAGATTCTTTCAGAGGGATAACAGATAACAGATTAACAGAGTTGGAAGGGGCCTTATAGGTCATCTAGTCCAACCCCCCATTCAAGCAGGAGACCCTACACCATTTCTGACAAATGGCAGTCCAATCTTTTCTTGAAAGTCTGAAGTTATGAAGCTCCCACAACTTCTGAAGGCAACTTCTGTTCCATGGGTTGATTGCTCTCACTGTCAGAAAAATTCTCCTTATTTCTAGGTTGAATCTCTCCTTATTCAGTTTCCATCCCTTATTCCTTGTCTGGCCTTCAGGTGCCTTGGAAAACAGCTTGACCCCCTCCTCTCTGTGGCAGCCCCTCAAACATTGGAAGACGGCTATCATGTCTCCCCTGGTCCTTCTCTTCACTAGACTAGTCACACCCAGTTCTTGTAACGATTCTTCATATGTTTTAGTCTCCAGTCCCCTAATCATCCTGGTTGCTCTCCTCTGCACTTTTTCTAGTGTCTCAACATCTTTTTTATAGTGTTGTGTTTTCTATAGTGTGTGTCAAGGAACACACCCAAAACTTCAAATTTAGAAGGCAACACCAGGCACGTCATTCTATAAACAGGTACTATATCAAAAACCCGGGTTGCCTAAAATAACGCTTCCTCTTGAGCTTCAAAACCAACAGAATTTCCTGCTATCGTAAAGTAAAACTACCGTTCGGTATGAAACTAGGCATAGTTTTATATCTTGGGATCGCAGCGTCATAAATCCTATAAAAGATTTGCATGGCTAGTCATAAAATATTTCATCTGGAAGAAAGAATGGCCCATAAAGACTAATAAAGGCCCATTATATCAAGTAAAAGAAAACCAGCTACTCGGATTTAAGGGAATTTATTTCAGGGATTACAACGGAGAACTTTAAGGTCTGATCTAGAGGCAGGAAGAACAATGCAAAGACAAACATTAAACTGCTTTTAAGATTGCTTGAGGGTGTATTCAATAAAGTGTTTATTTCACGTTAACATAAAATCACTCCATTTTTTTTTTACCTTTGCTGCTTGCGCAGTCAGTTTTATTACTGTAGAAAGTTAGCACCCAACCATCCCTCTCCTAGAAGAATGAACAATATTGAGAAATATTTTAAAAAGGCAAAATAAAATATTTCCCGCAAAAGAGAAATTAAAAATCTTAAAGGAGACAGAAACTCAGAGCCCCAGCTCCCTGCCCCCAAGCAGATACTAAGCTGAGGCCAGATTTTTAAAATGCAGATTTGGTAATCCATTACTCCCTGCAGTAAGGTCTGAAGAAAAGTAGGGTTATCCCACAGCCACAATAGGAATTGCCCAACAAGCCCCTTCATTGCATCAGCCCAAACTTCAACCAAACCTAGCTCAGACAAACTCCTAGGATTTGTACATGGCACCAGGGGAGTCTGACAACAACCAATAAAATACACGTTCTTGCACAGGAACAGGAAGCTCAAGTGCAAAGCCCAAGAGAAGGTATAAAAACCCCTCACTCTCAATTTCATTTGGTCAGCTGCCCAGAATCACACTTGCATGGTAGTATTGCTTCATCAATAAATGGACCCTCTTTCCAGTCAGCCTCTAGCCTTCATTTTGTCTCCAGTGCCTTTCTCCCGGCTTGGAACTGAACCAGATGGATATTTCTTCCAACATTATCAATAATCAAAGAGTCTTATCATTGACATTTGGGGGGACTGGAGAGGGATTAAACATAGAAATCAGATCGAATCACCACATATGTAACTTACAGCAGTCATCTTAGTTTTTTAAAATTTATCTATTTTTTGCCAAGAAAACTTTGCATTAACTGTATCTATGGAGCTTCTCAGTCATCCAGGTCATGGTTGTCCCAAAGTTGCTTTTTCCAAATTTTCTTGGTGTTTTTTCCCCCACTTGAAAACGTTTTGCTTCTCATCAAAGAAACTTCTTCAATTCTACTGAAGGCAAGTCGACTTTCTAAGTTTTGCCTTTGAAAATGTTTCACTTTTCATCCAAGGAGCTTCTTCAGTGGAACTGGCCTACATTGTCAGGGTGGCAATTAATCCCATTCTGCTTTTGGGTAATTGCACCTTGATTAGAGAATGGATCGTGACCATTACCTTAAAGTATACTTTAAGAAAATAAACCCAAAGATATATTTTCTAAGAAAAACTCATTTATTTGTTATAAAGAAAATAAAACATCTTACTAGCTAATTAATTACATCTTGGCAGTGTTCCTACCGGACCTCTCTTGGCCGGAGAACAAAGAAAGTTAGAGGAAAGTGAAAGAATGTGGACATGCGCAGTTAGCTTACTGATAAGAACTTGGCAAGCTACGGTAAATCTGAAAGTTCAAAAATAAGAGCTCATCTGGTAAATACAAAAATGCAGTGACATACATGTGATCTTGATTCTAACCAGTGGTGGGATTCAGCCGGTTCAGGGTGGTTTGGGCAAACCAGTAGTTAAATTGATGGCTGGTCCCACCCCTTCCTGCCCTACCCCTTCCAGGGGTCCCCACGCACCCCACTTTGGCTCTCAGGTAAGTCCAGGGAGGCCTTCTAGGCCCAAAATGCCATGTGGGGAGCACCTCCTTCCCCGCAGCCCGTTTTTGCTCCCAGTGGGGTGCAGGAGGCCAAGTGCTGCCTGTCACATGCCCACAAATCCACACCCACAGAATCGGTAGTAAAAAAAAAAATAATCCCATCACTGATTCTAACCCTCTGTTAATGCAGCTGGTGTTGGCTTTTTTGGCAGCTGCAGCACAAAGATCATATGAGATCCCAGCTACAGCGGAGACATGACTGAAGATAAACCAGGAGTTTTTCAATTACTGAATTGCTGTATTCCATGGAGACAGAAGTCATATTTTAGAAGTTTAGGAAATAGCAAGTTTAACAAAATGTTTTCAAAGAAAAAAAAATCAAGGAAGTCCACTTGCCTTTTGGAAAAAGCATATTTGGGACATTAGCCATATCCCATTTATCCAGAGATAAATTGCACACTGGCTCAAAGTTTAATCAGTATTTTGGGGGTTTTTTTGGCAGCAAATATATAAAGAGTATTTATGCAAAAAAAATTTAAAAATTGCACATTGTGTATCAGTCTTCTGTGACCTCATGCCCTATGGAAGTGTTCTCACAAATTACAGTCCATGTTGGGAATTTTGAGAGATCGCATTCAAATCATACAGTGTACATCAAATTGGAAAGGATTTGATAATTGTTCACCTCTGTACGTAGCTTTGAGCCCCTTGGAGCAATGAGCAAATGTGGTTCATAGGTAATATGATAATATATTCATTTGTCCTGCTTCTCAGTCCTGCTTGCAGTAGTTGTATCAACAACCTTTTTAGACCAACAGAAAACAAAATCAAAATCAACAAAGATTTTGTATCAACAAAGATAATAAAGGCTCTGGAGCAGGGGTGAAATCCAGCAGGTTCTGACAGGTTCTGGAGAACCGGTAACAGAAATTTTGAGTAGTTCGGAGAACCGGTAGCAGAAATTTTGAGTAGTTCGGAGAACCGGCAAATCCCACCTCTGGCTAGCCCCAGGGTGGTGAAGGAATGGGAATTTTGCAGTATCCTTCCCCCGGAGTAGGTAGGAATGGAGATTTTGCAGTATCCTTCCCCTGCCATGCCCACCAAGCCACACCCACAGAACTGGTAGTAAAAAAAATTGGATTTCACCACTGGTCTGGAGGCTAAGTTGTATGATGAATTCAAATCTCATCAGGATCAAGGTTGACTCAGCCTTCCATCCTTCCGAGGTGGGTAAAATGAGGACCAGATTGTTGGGGGGCAATAGGCTGACTCTGTAAACCGCTTAGAGAGGGCTGTAAAAGTACTGTGAAGCGGTATGTAAGTCTAAGTGCTATTGCTATGAATGGTTTAGAGAGCTAAGTATGTCTCGCCAATGGAAGGGAAGGATTGTGGGGACCTGATCACTGTCTTCCAATACTTGAGGTGCTGTTTCAGAGAAGAGGGGATGGACTTAATCTCCAAAGCACCAGAAGGCAGGACAAGAAGTATTGGGTGGAAGTTTGTGAAAGAGTAATAAGGAAAAATTTTCTGACCGTGAGAACAATTAATCAATGGAACAGCCTCTCTCCCAGAATTGTGGATGCTCTATCACTGGAGGTTTTCAAGAAAAAATTGGACAGCTATTGATTGATTGGTTGGTTGGTTGGTTAAGCTTATATGTCGTCCTCTCTCCGGAAAGGACTCAGGGCGGCTCACAGCAATAAAAACAGATAAAATTAATATTAAGTGTTAAAAACCATTAAAACTCTCCTTAAAAACCCCTGGGAATTTATATAAGGTCTGCTGCTTTGAGCAGGGGTTTGGATAGAAGACCTCCAGGGCAGTGATGGGATTCAAATAATTTAACAACTGGGTCTCTGTCCTAATGACCGGCTGGGTGGGTGTAGCCATGGTAGGCATGGCCAGAGGGTGTGACAGGCAGCATTTGGCCTCCTGCACCCCTCTGGGAGCAAAAATGGGCTGCGGGGGGTGGACACGCTGCCCCCCTACACCCCATTTTCGGCCTGGTAGGCCTCCCCACAGCCTCCTGGGAGCAAAAATGGGACACGGGGGCCCCACACCACCACCCGTGCACCCTGTTTTGGGCCTAGTAGACCTCCCCAAAGCCTCCTGGGAGTTAAAATGGGCTGGGGGGGGCGCATCGGCCAGCCTCGCCCCATTTTGGGCCTAGGATAAGGTGACCAGACGTCCCGCTTTTGGCGGGACAGTCCCGCTTTTGAGCAATTTGTCCCGCGTCCCGCGGCGTTTTAAAAAAGTCCCGATTTTTCATTCTGCCTCCTGGTTCCCGGCTGCCTCCTGAATCCCCGCTGATGGCTAGAGGGAAAAAACCTGTTTAAACTCTTGCCGCGGGGCTTCAAAGGGCCGCCCTACGTTAATTAGCTCGGCTTCCCCCTCTCAGCTGATTTGCACAGGGCTCTGCTCTTGCTAAATTGCTCAGTTTTTTTTTCCTCTTTGTGCAAACCAAGCTCAAAACGAAACTGAAAGTAAAACAGGCTGTTGGCTTTGCGGTTTGCTTGCAACGTTGGAAAATTAGGCAGCAGATTTATTTTCCTTTTCCTCACCAAAAAAGGTAAGTGCAAACAATGGAAAATTATTTAGGGCAAAAGAGGAGAGTTCAAGATTTTAAAACACAAAAGAAAAAAAAGTTCTTTTTAACTAGGGAATTGTAATAATTGAGATATTATTAATTGTATACTGTGTTGAAAGCAGAAATGGTTAAGTTGTGGTTTGGAGGAATATATGGGGGAAATTATTTGGTTTATTATTATTGGTAAGTATAATTAATTGATTTGTAAGAAATTGGATTGCATGGAAATAATTGGAATATTCATGTTCATATTGATTAATATACAAAAAAGATAGTTATATAACTAATTGATTTATATTAAAATGTTGAATTTGTATTAAACAACTGTATTACATAATTACATAATTAACCAATGTGAGGATGGATATAAAAATAGATGACAATGGGAAGGGGTATAAAATAGAATAGAAGGGAAAAATTGAATTTGATTAAGATTAGAGATGAGGATGAAGGGTAAAATTGTTTTTTTTAAAAAATAGATGAGGAATAAATATGGCAAAAAGGAAATATAGAAATTGTAAATTTAATTGAAATGACTAAACACTGTTTAAATTTGTGAACCAGCCAAATATTCTGTTCAAAGAAAATACATTGTATGTATGTGTGTTTCTAATTATTGCTATTTATTCATATTTGTTCTCTTTTATTCTTTAAAGTTTAACCATTCATTCTTTATCTTAATATCTTTATATTTGTTTGGGGTTGGCTTTCTTCCCTTTCATCTTTTTTATTGTACAGCAATCTTTCTCCTCAAACATACCACCTCTCTTTTCTTTCCTTCTTACTTTCTCTTCCCCCCCTCTTCTTCTCCTCCCTACTTCCTCTTCCTTTCTCCTTCTCCTCCTCTCTTTCTCCCTCTCTTAACCATCACTCCTACTCTAATTTCCCTTCCCTTCCTTCATCCCTCTCTATTACTGTATCCTTTTATGCATATGGACTACTCAGAGGGCTGAAAAAGTTATTTTTGACTGGTCCTCGCACTTTTGACCAGTCCTCGAACTTACGACTGTCCTCACATTTTACGTTTTTTGCCCTATCTTGTCATCATGGTGAAGAGAAGCGGTTGTGAAATGAGTGACATGGTTGTTAAGAATGCTGCACGGGCATAAATGTGAGGATGGTCATAAGTGTGAGGACCAGTCAAAAGTGCGAGGACCTGTCAGAAATGACTTTTCAGCCCTCTGAGTAGTCCCTATACACACAGCCATGGCCACCCGGTCACATGACCAGCTAGCCACGCCCACCCAGTCACATGGCCTCCAAGCCACGCCCACACAATAAGCCACGCCCACAATGGTGTCCCTCTTACCAATGTTAAAATCTGTTCACCTTACCCTATACACATAGCCATGGCCACCCGGTCACATGACCAGCTAGCCACGCCCACCCAGTCACATGACCAGCTAGCCACGCCCACAAAATAAGCCACGCCCACAATGTCCCTCTTTACCAATGTTAAAATCTGGTCACCTTAGCCTAGGAGGCCTCCCTGAAGCCTCCTGGGAGCAAAAATGGGCTATGGGGGGACTCCTGGAAGGGGCAGGGGCAGCAGCAATTTAACTACTGGCTTGCCCGAACTGGTCTGAACCAGCTGAATCCCACCACTGCTCCAAGGTCTCTTCCAGCCCTATGATTCTAGTTTATAAACCTAGGTAAAAGATTTGACTGTTCTTAGGAACATGGCCTTGTTAATAATGGTAGCAATTCTCCAGAGGTTCTGACAGAGTTTTTGTTCTTTCAGTTGATCTAACGATGCTGCGAATTTGAATTGAAATCTTTTCCATGCAGAATTGATTCTCTAACCTTGGCCTGAATCTTTGGCAGCAGATATTAAATCCAGACTTCTGGTGAAATTCTCTTTTCTCTCTAGCACTCTCAGCTGGACTTGAAAAACAGTTTTTAAATTTATGTGACTTTTTCTCGTGGCATTTCACAGCAACTTGAAAATAGCTACATGTCAACCAGAGGAATTTGCCAGGTCTGTTCAGAAAATCTCTCCATCAATTTTTGTTGTCTGTGATTGCCAATGTTTAGTGCCTCTTGTTCGTTCAGTATCAGTTGGCAAATTGTTAAATTCCAAAGTTGAGTCGCTGGCTAATTGAGACCTAGCATTGGATTGTGATATGTACAAATTTTCATAGTTTATAAGCCAGGTTCTCCTGCAAGAATGTGTAAACAGATAGAATTGCAAGCAGTTTCCAAGATACTTTGTCCAGGGAAAATCCAGTGCTACAGCTTCCCAAATGGATGGATGGATGAGGACAATTTAAAATAATATTGTATCAATATTACTGTTTCATTATAATCTACATCAGGGGTGCTATTCAGCAAATTCTGACAGGTTCTGGAGAACCGGTAGCGGAAATTTTGAGTAGTTCAGAGACCCGGCAAATACCACCTATGGCTGGGCCCAGAGTGGGGTGGGAATGGAGATTTTGCAATATCCTTCCCCCAGGAGTGGGGAGGGAATGGGGATTTTGCAGTATCCTTCCCCTGGAGTGGGGTGGGAATGGAGATTTTGCAGTATCCTTCCCCCGCCACACCCACCAAGCCATACTCTGCCCACTAAGCCACACCCACACAACTGGTAGTAAAAAATTTGAGTTCCACCACTGATCTACATGCCTCCATTATTACGATGTACAGGTAATCCTTGATTTACAACCATTTGTTTAGTGATTGTTCAAAATTACTACGGCACTGAAAAAGTGACTGCTGACTGTTTTTCACGCTTGCGCCCATTGTAGCATCCCCATAGTCACGTGATCAAAATTTGCTCGCTTGGCAACTGGTTCATATTTATGACGGTTGCAATGTCCCGGGGTCATGTGATCACCTTTTGCGACCTTTTGACAAGCAACGTCAATGGGGAAGCCAGATTCACTTAACAACTGTGATTCCTTGGTGCCACTGATTCTGAAATGAACTTAAAGCCAAATCATTCAGAATTACAGAAGTCCAAACAATGTACTTTAAATTCAGCCTTAAGTAAGCATGGGTATTTTTTTTTTCCTGAGAACTCATTTTAAATTCTCTGTATATAATATATATAAAGTAGCTCAGAGCCGCATGGAAAATAATTTTTTAGCCTGGAGGTGAACTGCCACAGGTATCAAATTAATTTAGGCTTAGAGCACATATTTTATTCATTTATTGGCTCCACAATTGTAGAAAATCATGTTGCGTTACTTGGCAGTTTCCTGAAGTTTAAACTTGGGGGTGGTACTGGAAGTAGAATTGTATTTAGCATGGATTTCTTGCCACTGACATAAGTATCTTTTACAGGGAGGGAAGAGGGAAGAGGGAGAGGAGGAGGAGGAGGAGGAGGAGGAGGAGGGGGAGGAGGAGGGGGAGGGGAGGAGGAGGAGGAAGAGGAAGAGGAAGAGGAAGAGGAAGAAGATAATGAATTTCAGATGGACTTCATTCAACGGAAACTCTCTAACTTAGTCACTTACATTGTCCAGAAATTTGGTTGTGCGGTCTAGGAATGCTGAGTGTTGTAGCACATTAGATATTTGAGAATATCTGCTTGGGGTATTATTGGCCATAAGAGTTCTGGGTATTCGAATGTTGGCTAAAAGTTCTTGGGGGTTGTATTGTCTTCTAGGAATGTTGTGGATTGCAACCCCAAGATGTCCAGAGAACATCAGGAACCGGCTACTATAATTCATTCTTCTCCTTTTCTTGTCTTTTGCCCGCCCCCACTCCCATTCAGGACAACATCAACATTGAGGAAGCTGCTCGGTGCTTGGTGAAGCACATAATTTCCAGCAACAGTGAACCTGTGCAGTCTATCAAGCCAGATGTCATTAACCTTCACCTGAATCCCTCCAAACGCCATCCCTGTTCAGCTTGTTTCAGAACCTAAGCAATCTCCAAGTTGTTTATGGACATTGGAACTGAGCCCATAAGAATCCATGAATAACCCATGAAGCAGGATCTCTCCAATGCAAGGCAGTTGCTCTTGAACAAACAGAAACCAAGATTAGAAAATGTGTATCCTTCCTCGACAAATGGGTGGGAAGAAAAAAGAAAAAAGCCCAAATGTTTAAAACAAATATTTTTTTATTATTATTCCTTTGAGTAGTTTGTTCGAGAATCTTGTGCAAATAGGGGTTAGTACCTGGGCAATTTGTGTTAATTATACTTGCTCAGCCAAAGTGCTTTCCTTAAAAGACTAAGGTGTCTGAACATATTGTTTGTCACTTTCATGGTGTGAGAGTTAACTCTCTTGAAGATCAGGGGTGAAATGCTACCAATTTGCTCCAATTTGGGCGAACTGCTAGCGGCGGTGTGTGATTCGGTGAACCATAGCGGCGGCAGTGCAAGGCTCCGCCCACCTGCCCGGACATTGTTACTTCCTGGTTTTAACCAGGAAGTAACCTGTTTTTGACCCTCTGTCCATGCGCAGAAAGCTTTGCGCATGCACAGAGGGTCCAAAATCTAATGTGAAGATGTGGCGCACACACTTCCGAACCGGTAAGGAAAGTAAGTAGATTTCATCCCTGTTAAAGATGGCTACCTTGAAGATTTTCTCATCGTGCATCTCAGTCCTTGTAAATCTTAGTTTAATGGTGTGTTTCCATGAATCTCTAACTGGAGAGAAACTGACATAACCTCAACATGGTATAAAGTTAAACCTGACATCTTCCTGAACCCATGTATTGTAAGTCCTCAATTTACAACCGTTTGTTTCATGACCCATTCAAAGTTACAACGGCACTGAAAAAAGTGACTTATGACCGCTTTTCATGTTTAGGATCGTGGCCACATAATCAAAATTCGGACATTTGGACATTTTACTTATACATTTATGATAGTTGCAGTGTCCCAGGGTCATGTAATCAGCTTTTGAGATTTTCTGACAGGCAAAGTCAATGGGGAAGCCTGATCCATTTAACAAATGTGTTACTAACTTAACAACGGAGGTGATTCACTTAACAACTGTGGCAAGAAAGGCCGTAAAATGGGACAAAGCTCTCTTCACAAATGTCTCCCTTACCAACAGAAATTTTGGGCTCAGTTGCAATAATAAGTTGAGGATTTACCTATATTGAGCTGTGGTGACGCAGTGGTTAGAGTGCAGTACTGCAGGATGCGTCCGCTGCCTGCCGGCTGCCTGCAATTTAACATTTCAGATCACACCAGGCTCAAGGTTGACTCAGCCTCCCATCCTTCCGAGGTGGGTAAAATGAGGACCCAGATTGTTGGGGGCAAGAGGCTGACTCTGTAAACCACTTAGAGAGGGCTGCAAAGCACTGTGAAGCGGTATGTGCTATTGGGAAGGAAGGAAGGAAGGAAGGAAGGAAGGAAGGAAGGAAGGAAGTGTTCAATCCTGACCAGCTCAAAGTTGACTTCCTTCCTTCCGAGGTGGGTAAAATGAGGACCCAGATTGTTGGGGGCAATAGGCTGACTCTGTAAACCACTTAGAGAGGGCTGCAAAGCACTGTGAAGCGGTATGTGCTATTGGGAAGGAAGGAAGGAAGGAAGGAAGGAAGGAAGGAAGGAAGGAAGGAAGGAAGGAAGGAAGGAAGTGTTCAATCCTGACCAGCTCAAAGTTGACTTCCTTCCTTCCGAGGTGGGTAAAATGAGGACCCAGATTGTTGGGGGCAATAGGCTGACTCTGTAAACCGCTTAGAGAGGGCTGTAAAGCACTGTGAAGCGGTATGTGCTATTGGGAAGGAAGGAAGGAAGGAAGGAAGGAAGGAAGGAAGGAAGTGTTCAATCCTGACCAGCTCAAAGTTGACTTCCTTCCTTCCGAGGTGGGTAAAATGAGGACCCAGATTGTTGGGGGCAATAGGCTGACTCTGTAAACCGCTTAGAGAGGGCTGTAAAGCACTGTGAAGCGGTATGTGCTATTGGGAAGGAAGGAAGGAAGGAAGGAAGGAAGGAAGGAAGGAAGGAAGGAAGGAAGGAAGGAAGGAAGTGTTCAATCCTGACCAGCTCAAAGTTGACTTCCTTCCTTCCGAGGTGGGTAAAATGAGGACCCAGATTGTTGGGGGCAATAGGCTGACTCTGTAAACCGCTTAGAGAGGGCTGTAAAGCACTGTGAAGCGGTATGTGCTATTGGGAAGGAAGGAAGGAAGGAAGGAAGGAAGGAAGGAAGGAAGGAAGGAAGTGTTCAATCCTGACCAGCTCAAAGTTGACTTCCTTCCTTCCGAGGTGGGTAAAATGAGGACCCAGATTGTTGGAGGCAATATGCTGACTCTGTAAACCGCTTAGAGAGGGCTGTAAAGGACTGTAAAGCGGTATATAAGTCTAAGTGCTATTGCTATTGCTATTACTCTGGGCCGTTATTCACAGATTCGGAATAAGAAAATAGTGAATACAGAAGTATGGATATCCTTTCAGCCAACCTCTTTCACAGAAATAACAGCTTCCAAAAGTGTCCTGCAGTCAGCGAAGAATCTTTCTAATCTTGCTTGTAAAACAGGAGTGGGGAACTATGGCCGTGAGCCAAGGGCCTCTCAAAGTAATTCCCACATACCGTTACCAAAATCCGATCAGTTTGTGGGGGGGTGGGGGAGACAGCTGTAGCAGAGATTCTTCTTCTCTTTTTTTTTTCAAATTTTATTGATTTTTTTATTAATTACATTTCTTAGTGCTTAATAAACATTGTGTTGTCTGGGTATTTAATTTGCTTAACAATTCTGATTATATTCTTAATCTTTTTTCCAACCACTGGTAAAATACATTCCATGTTTGATAGTATTCTGTGTCTTCTTTCTGCTTAATTTTTCAATGTCAATATATCCATTTCTCCACAGTCTAGTGCCGTGATGGCGAATGTGGCACGCAGACCCCTCTCTGTGGGCACACGAGCCGTCACCCCAGCTCAGCTCCACCACACAGGCGCGTGCACCTCCCGCCAGCCAGCTGATTTTGGGGTCTCTGCCTCGCATGGGGGGGTGGGGTCCATGCGGGAGTTGTTGGCGCATGCGTGAGGGGGTGGGGGGTCACGGGCACAGGTGTGGGGGTGTGGGGAGTGCGGGGGGGTGCAGTGTGCCCCCTCCCGCAGCCCATTTTTGGTCCCAGGAGTCTGCAGGAAGGCCTGGTAGGCCCAAAACGGAGCACAGGGGGGTTGTGTGCACATGTGTGGGAGGGCAGGGGTAGTGCGGGGGAGGGTCGCGAGCACATTGCATTGTGGGTGCCAGCACACATGCACACACTGTCGCATATGCCCACGCTTTTGGTATGCGATGACAAAAAGGTTAGCCATCACTGGTCTAGTGTTTTCTTTTTTTAAAAAAATAAATAAATTTTATTAATTTTTCCAAGTTTAAAATCAACATAAGACAAAAACATTGATTATACATAACAACAAAAACCATACATTCCCCTCCTTCCCTCCCCCATTCATAACACTAAACATACAAACACATCTATCCCGGCAAATATTGTTCCTGTCCTCATTAATAAATAATTATGCCCACAACACAGAATAAAGTAAATAATCTCCAAATATGGTTTTCATACAAGTATCTTTCAATCTAGATAATTATATCTCTCCTCATATTGACTTAGGCTCTCACTTCATCTCAATCCTTTTATTCAACCACCGATACCAACTGTCCCAACTTTGAAAAAATTCAGAATCCTCCTTTTCTTTCAACCTATACGTCATTCTATCCGCCTCAGCGCACTCTAATACTTTATTTATAATTTGGGGACTAGCCGGTATCTCTTTTTCTTTCCACTGTTGGGCGAACGCTATTCTAGCTGCGGCTAAAATACGTAGAGTGAGATACCATTTTTTTCTTACTCAGCCCCTCTGGGCAAATACCTAGTAAATATATCTCAGGTTTCCATTGGAGGTCCACATTAGTAATTTTCTTAATCTAATTCCTAATCCTTCTCCAATACCTCTTTGCCATTATACAAGTCCAGTATAATGGTCTAGTGTTTTCTTAATTATCTCTTCATCTTGCAGTGTTTCTTCATTTTCCCAGTACTGTGCGAATATAACCCTCTCTGCTGTTACAACATGTAATGTTAAATATCAGTACATACATACTAAGAGATTATTCTTATTGTTCCAGATTGGGTCCTGATTTCAACAGTTTCATGAACTTCCATTCCCAAACACTGTTTTTTTAAATTGATGGCCAGAAACATTTAGATATTTTTTTGAATAGCTTTCTCATGCTGTAAGAGGGAAGAAATATATTCATTTTCAGAAGTTGCTTAGAAAAACCCACAGCTGCTGTATGTAGACAGAATTGTTGGAAGAAATGTCCTTCTAAAGTAGGTAAATGCAGCGGGTCCAGCTGGATGATCACTGAAGGGTCCTCTTTGTTGTAAGAAAGGAAATGTGCTTGTTTAAGGGAAGCCAATTAACCAGATGAAAGGCAGAGTATTCCATTGAAGTAGAAACATTTACAGAGGGGCCCCTCAGTTGTCAGAGATACAAGCATTTGGTGATAAACAGTTGAAGGTTAAAGAGATCAAGAATGACCACATGTAATATCAACAAGAGATAATTTGAATCTATGCTTCAGTAATTGGCAAAAAAAGAATTATGAATGTTGGCAGAGAATAATATGAAACAGTAATTAGGAAGTGTCAATTAAAAATAACACTTCTGGGTTTGGATCCAAGTGGGGAGAAAGATACTGAAAACATGGGGGCTGCTTGGAAAGTTGGTTTTAATGGTGGACAGGATCACATGCCTTGAAGAAGTTGGCTGAAGAGAAAAAAAGGGAAGAGATGCTGAGAGTGCCTGAGTTTTATACCCTCTCTGGGCTTTTGATTTTGAGCTTGCATTCTGATTGGTTGTCAGACTCCCATGGGGCCATGCAGGGGGCAACTCTGTAGGTTGTCCTGAATCCCAAGCTTGGTTGACTTTTGCTGGGTGATGATATAATGAAAGGGGCTTTGGGCAATTCCTATTATGGCTCTGCCTGAAGGAGGTAGATCTCTGTTATGTAGAATAGACTGGCCCAGGCTTTAATGGCCCATTGACAACGGTGGGGGGCTGAGTTTCTGCCTCCCTTTTAGGGGAAATATTATGCCCTTTTAATATTTCCTAAAATATCTCATTTTCCTAGGAGATGAGTGGGTGCTAACTTCCTACAGAACAGTGGTGGGTTCCTTCCGGTTCGGTCTGGTTCGGCCGAGCCGGTAGCAGTGACGATATGATGTCATCGAACCAGTTCTCCCCCCCACCCCCCACGTTATTCTTACCTTTTATTTGGTCCCACCCCCAATCTATTGCTGCCTCCTGAGTCCCAGCTGATGACTAGAGGGGCTTCAAAGGGCCGTCCTACAGCTGATCAGTGTTAAAAGCAAACAAATGAGTCGGGTCGTAAGTGCGAGGACTGGTCGTAAGTGTGAGGACCTTCCAGAAATGACTCTGACCAGCTAGCCACGCCCACCTAGTCACATGACCTCCAAGCCACACCCACAAAATAAGCCACGCCCACAGAACCAGTAGTAAAAAAATTTAGAACCCACCCCTGTTACAGAACAATATGAAGACTCTGAAAAGTTGGAAGGATCTGACTATTTCTTCTGCCGAATTGTCTGTGCCTAGATCATGGTAGATTTACTAAATCTTTGGGGGCCTTATTAATAGTTTTAATAGTTTTTTGTTTTTTTTAAAAAAAGTACTTAATTAACTGGAAGGATGTCCAAATCTCTACACCTGCCACATTCGCTGTTTTCTTATTTTGAATCTGCAAGCAATTGCACATAAATAATAAGTCTGCATTTGCAGAAAGTTGCTGCGCTTATCTCTCACTGTGTAGAAAGGCAGTGTCAGCTTCTGTTCACTTAGGGATTCAATGAAGCATACAATTTGACCAGAGCTGCTTAAACCTTTGTATGCAACGCTATCTACAAAAAGCAACAACAATAATGGAACTGAATATTTTCATGGCAATTTGGCGATACGGATGATGGAGTGGTTTGCAATAATTTTTCTAGGGATTTTTTAAGGAAGGGTGTAGAATATCTATTTTGCATGACAGCCCAGTGAAGAATGCTATATTCCAGTAGCATTGTCCACTATTTTGATGGCTCCTTTTGGTATTTGCGGGCCGACGGAGGGAGAAATAGCATCCTTCAAATTATTTGAAAACGTGTCACAGAGAATAAAATCAAGATATGTAATCTATTATCCCAGAAGTTAAAAAAAACAACTTTTTTAAAAAAAATCTAAATTTTGGAAAGGATGCAAATTAAAACATACTTATCCATAAAAACAATTTGAAAGAATAGAATAGAATAGAATAGAATAGAATAGAATAGAATAGAATAGAATAGAATAGAATAGAATAGAATAGAATTCTTTATTGGCCAAGTAAAGGAACAAACAAGGAATTTGTCTTTGATGCATATGCTCTCAGCGTACATAAAAGAAAAGATACGTTCATCAAGAATCATAAGGTACAACACTTAATGATATTCATAGGGTACAAATAAGCAATCAGGAAACAGTATCAATATAAATCATAAGGATACAAGCAACAAAGTGGAAGCATTTACCAAATATGCTTAGTCCTCAAGTTATGACCATAATGGGAGTCAGAAAATTCATTGTTAAGTGAGGTAACGCACGACTGCACCCCATTACAACCTTTCGTGGCCACAGTCGTTAAGTGAATCCTGTGGTCGTGAAATTGAATCTGACTTTCTCCATTGGCTTCACTTGTCGGAATCCGGCTGGGAAAGTCACACATTGTGTTCACATAACTGCAGGATGCTGCCAACTGTGGTCAAAGCCAGCCAGTTGCCAAGTGCCCAGATTGTGATCGCATGAATCCGCGGTTGATGTGAAGGTCGTAATTTCGAGAGCAGGTGGTGAGTCACTTTCTTCAGCACCGTCATAACTTCAAGCCATCATTGAACCAATGGTCATAAATTGAGGACTGCTCATACTGTACGTTCAGATAAAGGCCGTAAACCCATCGGTTTGGGATGCTATAATTTGTATTGCCAAAGCTGGGCTTTTACCAGGAGGAATGTACAGCTGTGAGGATTGGACTGCAAGGGAGGCTGAGTGCTGAAGAATTAATGCTTTTGAGTTGCGGTGGTGGACTAAACCAGGGGTCGGCAACCTTAAGCACTCAAAGAGCCAAAAAGGTCCTAACCAGAAGCCCCCGTTCAATTCTGGAGCCGACTGGAATTCCGGTTCCCACATCATAGTGTCAGGTTCCGGTGTATAAGGAAAACTCCACACACATAAATGATGGTTTGAATCCTTTACCAGCACGAACTAACATCCATAAATCAATACAGGAAAATTTTGTTGGAGCTAATGCTTTGTGCTCCCCACCACCTTATAAAGCTTTATCATCTAGGTGACCCTTATCCCCGCTCCTCCTCACACATTAATCATTGTTCCCTGAGATACTGCAATTAGGTGGATGACCAGATTAGCCATTTATATAAAGCCATTTATTTATATAAAGAGTAGTCGATATCCCCGATGACCAGATTAGCCATTTATATAAATGGCTAATCTGGTCATCGGGGATATCGACTACTCTTTAGGAGCCCCCAAAGAGTCCGTTGTGCTGCTGCGACGTTGGCCACACCCCTCCACCTAATTGCAGTATCTAAGGGAACAATGATTAATGTGTGGGGAGGAGCGGGGATAAGGGTCACCTAGATGATAAAGCTGTACCACAGGGGGGGCATTTTTGCCCTCCCCGGGCTCCGGAGGCTTTCCTTGAGTCTCCGGGAGGGTGAAAACAGCCTCCTCAGGTTCTGGAGGCCTTCCTGAACTTCCGGTAGGCCTGTTTTTTGCCCTCCCTGAGCCTCCGTGCATGCCCTGCACTTACCTGCATCCAAAACAGGCCGTGTGGGGGCTCCTGGGAGGGGCAGGGCCAATCAGGAGTGGATTTGGGGGTTCTCTGAATTGCACAGAATCTTAGCTAGAGGTTCTCTCAAATCCCTGCAAACCCCAAGAATCCCACCCCTGACTGTAATATATTCAGAGTTGGGGAAGATTGCAGCTTTAATGCTTTCCACCTTGGTTTTTCCTGCTTGTTCATCAGGAGAAAAATACCTGCTTATCTCAGTTGGACATGCAGAGGGGCAGTTTAGTTTCATTTTTTTGTTTGCTCTCCTAAAAATGTACTACTGCTTTTAAGGATGCAATTTTAGCTGAAGAGCTACCGCAGTTTGATAATTTGATTGTACGTTGCCTCTAACTCATATTATTATGCTGAAATGATACACTCCAGTTGGTACATATAGAGATGTTTGTTCAATGGACTCAGAACCATAAATCAGTTTCCCCTTAATTGTATTCCTTCTTCTTCTTCCATACCTTCCAATATTTTACTAAGTTAAATTGGGGGAAAAGATTAGATAACTCCAACCTCTACTCATGGTGAGGAGGTGGTACAAATTGTTGTGCTCCACCAGCAGCCTGCAGAGCTGGCAGCGGAGTTGGACAGTGAGGAGGTTGGGGAGGAACATGGGCCAGTCCTGGAGTCTGGGGAAGGCCCGGATGAGGGCTCTGTGTCAGAGCCAGAGATGGGGCCAGGGCCATCTGGGAGCGATGCACAGACTCCGGAGCCCCCCGAGTCGGACAGCAAAGAGGCAGAGGAACAGGAGGAGCCTGTTCCTAGTGCATGCATGCACAGAGCTGCCAGAAGGCAAGAGCAGCTAAAGCAAAAGGGACAACTTGGGAGTAAGGCCAGGAGCTGATTGGCCCCTCCCATAAGGCTTAAAAGAGAAACAAAGACACTTGGGCCTTTTGCAGGAAAGCAACGTTGCTAACATTGTTTCTAGTTGGCATCTCTTGCTTGTTTCTGAACTCCATGGGGCTTTGCAAAGTAGGGCCTTTGGCAGGGTGTCAAAGAAGATAAAGATTGGTGATTATCCCGAAGGACTTCTTCCAAATGACTTTTTTTTTGCAACTAATTGGGACTCAGCTGGGAATGAATGTAATTCTCAGATGTTACAATAAAATAGGTTTTTTGGGGACTAATTGTGTATTGTAATGACTCAGTAAGCCTAGGTCACAACACAAATATCCTTAATTTCAAGTTTTTAAACTACATCCAAAGGAGCAAAGGAGCAATTTCTGTTTTTAGGTTGCGCACAATCAAAATAGAAGACCAATTCACGACTCTGTGAAGGAGGTATAGGTAAAGGTTTCCCCTGTCCAGTCATATCTGACTGTAGGGCCCGATGCTCCTATCCATTTCTTAGCTGAGAGAATCAGCGTTGTCTGAAGACACTTTCGGGGTCATGTGGCTGGCATGATTATTCACTGAGGCGCACGGAACGCTGTTACCTTCCCACCAAAATGATACCTATTTATCTACTCGCATCTGCATGCTTTTGAACTGCTAGGTTGGCAGGAGCTGGGGCAAGGAACGGGAGCTCCCCATGCCGGGTGGGCACTTGGGTCTTGAACCCAGGCTGTCAGCTTTCTGGCTGACAAGCTCAGCATCTTTATCCGCTGAGCCATTGCACTCCCACGTGGAATTTTATGTATATGCCAGTGTGTGTGTGTGTGTGTAGATAAATGAGAGTTGTAGCTAATCAGAACTTCCTCGAAGTGTAGAACACATGAGCTGGCTACTAACATCTGCAGTTATCAAAGCCCCCCTAATTCTGTCCACCTCAGAATAGGAAAATAAAGAAGTGAAGGGGTAGAAAGGTTGAAAGCAGGAATTATGTGCGTATTCTTCTATCCACAAAACCTACTGTGAGTTACCCGAAAAAACCGAATGCCTGCCGAGACTCTTCTGAACCGGTCTCTATGCAAATATCACCTAATAACTTCACACTGAGCCGTGGAAATGCTATAGTGCAGTGGTCACACACCTGTTCTGCATATTAAAGATGTTTGGTTCGATCTGACTGTCTCCAGGCAGGACTTGGACAAAACCTATCTCTGAATATTTGGAGAACATTTGACAGGATTCATTTGATTGATTGATTGATTGATTGATTGATTGACTGACTGACTGACTGACTGACAATGTGCTATCCAGTTCTAGTTGCTCTTGGCAACTACATAGATTTTCTCCACAATAAACACCCTTTTTATGACCCTGTAATCCCTTAATTTGGGGTAGAGTCTGGGCGACTGGATGGAGCTGAGCATTTACTGGCCGGATCCCCTTCCTGATGCCTCTGCAAAGTTCACAGCAGATACAGGTAGCCCTCGACTTACAACAGTTCGTTTAGTGAAATACTCGAAGTTACAATGACACTGAAAGAAGTGACATGATCGTTTTTCACACTTATGACCCTGAAACATCCCCATGGTCACGTGATCAAAAAATCCGACCCTTGGCAATTCATTCCATCTTCATGCAAAAAGAAATTGTAGCCCAATTACCAAAAACATAATCGTAAAAGACATACTAGAAATAAAAATTAAAATAAGAAAATGGCAATAGATTACCTGTCTGATCTTGATGAATATAAACCACTGGGACCTGATGGATTACATCCCAGAGTTCTGAAGGAGCTGGAAGTTTTTAAGAAGGCCCTGGACAATCACTTGTTTCAAATGGTACAGGGTCTCTTGCTTGAGCCGGGGGTTGGATTAGAAGACCCTCAAGGTCCCTTCCAGCTGAAGGGAATCCATATTCTGAATTGAACTGGATTTTTTCAGTGCCATTGTAACGTCGAATGATCACCAGTTTTTCCTCTACCGGTTCTCCAAACTACTCAAAATTTCCACTACCGGTTCTCCCGAACCTGTCAGAACCTGCTGGATTTCACCCCTGCTTTGAACGGTCTTTAAATGAATGGTTGTAACCTGTACTTATTGCATCATTTTTCAAGATTGTAATAAATGCGGTTGTGTTTAAAGAAATTTGTAGCAGCCAGTTGTCATCACCACAGCACCCCAAAACAAAATTTCAACTCTGCCCCAGGGGAGTGTTCAGATCAGTGGTGAGTTTCAGCAGGTTCTGACCAGTTCTGGAGAACCGGTAGCGGAATTTTTGAGTAGTTCTGAGAACTGGCAAATACCACCTCTGACTGGCCGCACCCCCATCTATTCTTTGCCTCCCGAGTCCCAGCTGATCAGGAGGAAATGGGGATTTTGCAGTAACCTTCCCCTGGAGTGGGGAGGGAATGAAGATTCTACAGTATCCTTCTCCTGCCCAGCAAGCCACGCCCAGCAAGCCATGCCACGCCCACCAAGCCATGCCACGCCCACCAAGCCACACCCACAGAACCGGTAGTAAAAATTTTTGAAACCCAACACTGGTTCAGATGCCTGCATGTCCCGATATATTTTGGGAAGGAGGAACCAAAATATATAGAAGGATGAAAGAATGCAAGAGCTTGCGTGATTTAAGTTAAAGAGGGAAGGCCCCTGGGCTGTTACCTGAAAATATTATCAACCCCCTGCTATAGATGAATTAATTACTTCCAAATGATTTAATTAAGCTTTAACTCTCTGCAAAAGAGGAGCAAGGGAATCCAACTTTCCCTAATCAATCTCAGTTTTAGCATATGCAGGAAGCCGCTTCAATCAAGTGTTTTACCGATATTCAGATAGTGCAAGCTTGGGAGTCTGAATTTGATGGAGGCATTTAAGTACTTTTCTCGACAAACGTGGAGAAGGGGTTTGAGCCTCCCTTTTGCAGGAAACTCACGGAAGAATCGCTTTCATTTTCACAACTCACAAACAGAATCACAAATAAAATAACAGAGTTGGAAGGGATCTTGGAGGTCTTCTAGTCCAACCGCCTGCTTAGGCAGAAAACAAATGGTTGTCCTATCTCTTCTTAAAAACGTCCAGTGTTGAAGCATTCACAACTTCTGGAAGAAAAGTTGTTCCACTGATTAATTGTTCTAACTGTCGGGAAATTTCTCCTTAGTTCTAGGTTGCTTCTCTCCTTGATTAGTTTCCATCCATTGCTTCTTGTCCTGCCCTCAGGTGCTTTGGAGAATAGCTTGACTCCCTCTTCTTTGTGGCAGCTCCTGAGATATTGGAAGACTGCTATCATGTCTCCCCTAGTCCTTCTTTTCATTAAACTAGACATACCCAGTTCCTGCAACCGTTTTAGCCTCCAGTCCCCATATCATCTTGGTTGCTCTTCTCTGCACTCTTTCTAGAGTCTCCACATCTTTCTTACATCATGGCGACCAAAACTGGATGCAGTATTCCAAGTGTGGCCTTACCAAGGCATTATAAAGTGGTATTAACACTTCACGTGATCTTGATTCTATCCTTCTGCATTACTATTAATCTTCTCATTGTTCCTATCACCCATCAATTCCCACTTATGACTGTATGACTTGTTACTAGTATCCTTATGACTTATATTGACTGTTTTCCTATGACTATCATTAAGTGTTGTACTTTATGATCCTTGACGAATGTATATTTTCTTTTATGTACACCGAGAGCGTATGCACCAAAGACAAATTCCTTGTGTGTCCAATCACACTTGGCCAATAAAAAATTCTATTCTATTCTATTCTATTCTATTCTATTCTATTCTATTCTATTCTATTCTATTCTATTCTATTCTATTCTATTCTATTCTATTCTATTCTTTTCTATTCCATTCCATTCCATTCCATTCCATTCCATTCCATTCTATTCTATATTCTGTTCCGTTCCATTCCGTTCCATTCCATTCCATTCCATTACATTACATTCTATATTCTGTTCCGTTCCATTCCGTTTGGTTCCGTTCGGTTCCGTTCGGTTCCGTTCCATTCCATTCCATTCCGTTCCGTTCCGTTCCGTTCCGTTCCGTTCCGTTCCGTTCCGTTCCGTTCCGTTCCGTTCTGTTCTGTTCTGTTCCGTTCCGTTCCGTTCCATTCCATTCCATTCCATTACATTACATTACATTACATTCTATATTCTGTTCCGTTCCATTCCGTTTGGTTCTGTTCGGTTCCGTTCGGTTCCGTTCCATTCCATTCCATTCCATTCCATTCCATTCCATTCCATTCCATTCTATTCTATTCTATTCTCTGTTAATTAACCACTGCAGTTATTCACTTAACAACCACAGCAAGAAAGGTGATAAAATGGGGCAATATTCACTTAACAACTGTCTCGCTTAGCAGCAGAAATTCTGGACTCGTAAATCGAGAACGAGTTTCTTCAATCTGAAAAAAACAATAGGTGCCACATTCATCAGAAAATCAGATGAGCTTTTCTCACCTCCTTTTCCCCTAACTTGCAAATGGTGTCATGCATTTCTGTTTGTCTCTTCTGGGTAGTTAGTTTTTGTTTTTGTTTTTAAAGAAAGCTCTTCCCAATTGCATTCAGTTCAGTTTTGGAGCCTAGATAGAGTCACGGCCTGGGTATCTCATGTATTGGTAAAGGTAAAGGTTCCCCTCGCACATATGTGCTAGTCTTTCCCGAATCTAGGGGGCGGTGCTCATCTCCATTTCAAAGCCGAAGAGCCAGCGCTGTCCGAAGACGTCTCCATGGTCATGTGGTCAGCATGACTCAATGCCAAGGCGCATGGAGCGCTGTTACCTTCCCACCAAAGGTGGTCCCTATTTTTCTTTTTTTTAAATTGTTTTTATTTATAACACAACACAATATAACAAACACAAAACACAAAACACATAATATATATTCTCTTTTTACAACTGTTTCGTAACGGTCATCTTCTAATATTTACATTTCCCTCCAATTCCCTTTATACGATTCATTTTCCTCTTGTCCCTTTCACTCTTATTTACAGTATAATTCCTAACAATCATAATATTCATTTTATACATATTATACATTGTCCTATAAACATTTAACATTTATAGCTTCTCCCCTGTCCTTATTGTTCATATTTCTGTTCTCCAGCCAATTGTACCATTTGTTCCATATTACATAATATTCCATAACTTCCTTTTCTTTAAGTTCTTTTTTTTTATTGAAAAAGTTTTTCAAATACAAATTTTCCCCCTTCCCCCTCCCCACCTAACCCCCCCTCCCCCTCCCCTCCCCCCATGGCTTCTGCAAGATGAAATCCAAATTAATATCACATTATATAATACTTTACCACCCTTTTACACCACCCCCTATGTGCTAAACATTTCTTTCTAACATTATTATTATGTCCCCGGTATACTATACATTTCAAAACAGCATTCGGCTATAAAACTATATAATAGATCCTAATTTGGCATTTATTCTACTCATAATCTACCCATTTCCTCCACCCCCATATGTATATCTCTTAATTCAAATCTTTTAAGTATATTAATATTTAAACATAACATCCCTTTTCCTAAACTAAGCAATCAGTAACGTTACCTATCACCTTGTGCCGTATCAATTTTGTTTCCCCCACTTTCCTACAGGTCTACCATACATAATATATTTAATATCTTTATTCTTCTGCCCGTATCACTAAAAGATATTTCCATATATAAATAAAACCCTCAAATGACTTTAAATTTGTATTCCATATAGTATCTTCTGTAATGTCTTTCAGCTGGATTGTTAATTCCATCGACCATGTTAGGGTAATATCAAGTCCTACTTCCAACAGGATATTCAGTATCTTCAATTACCATCTGCCTCCATCATTAATAAGTATTTCTATATATAAAAGAAACCCCCCGAGTGACTTTATATTTATATTCCATATGGTATCTTCTGTAATGTCTTTTGTCTAGATTATTAATTCCAACAACCACGTTAGGGTAACAGCCAGATCATCTGCATGCCCCAATTCCATAGTTCTCTTGCCTTATAGCTCAACATATACGTAATCCATTTTTCAGAGAGTCCAAAATAGAAAATTCCAATCCGCTCAATCACAGGCCATCTTCCACATCCCAAAAACACCAGCACTGCAGAGATCTGTTATTCTTCTCAAAATAGTATAAGTCTGTAATTTGCGTCAGCTATATTTTCATGTATCAGCCTTCTATAAATCCCGCTTATTATATTTAATTGTCTCTTAAATAACTGGCATTAATCTGTTGGCTAAAAAAGAATTGTAGTTTAAATTTTTTTAGTTTTGTAGAACCTGCTTCTTCTTTTCTTAACTTGTTGTGGTTTAGATTTCCACCCTGGTTGCTTTTCTAGGACTTGTATATCAGCTGATTGAATTACATGCTGGTCTTTAACTTGATAAGACATCAAATCGAGATCCAAAGCCGCCTCTCTTGTATTTATAGGTGATCCAGCTATAGCCTCTGAAGGAGAATCCAAGAGCGGCTCATCCAAAAAGCCCTCTATAACTTGTCATTTTTCCATTACCTCCATCTCTATCTGCTTGGCCTGAGTTTCAATCTCTTGTTCATTTTGCTTTTCTTTATCCCCCTCCTGAATTCCTGACACTGATGACATACATAGAGATGTTGGGCCCGTTTTAAAAACCTTGTAGTAAAATTCTTCCGCTTTTTCAACAGTGTTTAATTGATATCTTTCTCCTTGATGTCTCAATATTATACCAACTGGAGCATCCCACCTAAATGGGATGTTTTGTTTCTTTAGCTCAGTCACCAAAAATCCAAAGTCCTTTCTATCTTTTAACATCTTGGATGGCAGCTCTTTATATATCCAGATCTTCATTCCATTCATTTCTAGAGTGGAGTTAAAAGACTTTTGCACAATATCATTTCTTATTCCTTTATCAGTAAAAAAAATCACCACATCTCTAGGCAATTGTCTTTGCTTTGCCACCCAAGAATTTACTCTGTAGGCCTTATCAATCTTACAGAATATTTCTTCAGAGCTGACCTTTAAAATCACAGCCAGAACGTCAGCAGACATCTTTCTCAAGTCTTCTCTGTTATTTTCCTGTATTCCCCTTATTCTGATCGCAAATTCCATGGATCTGAATTGCATCATTGTAATTTCATTTTCAATCCTTTGCTTTATATTATCTACATTGTAAATCTTGTGATCAGCTTCCTTCATTTTAGACTCTACTTCTGAGCTATTTTCTTGAATCATTGTCAAATCATTTTCAATTCTTTGTATTTTATTATCCAGATTATGAATCTTATAATCAGCTTCCTTCATTTTAGACTCTATTTCTAAATTGATATCTTTATCCATCTTTATAATTACTTCTGAAAAACTTTTCAAAGCTGTTATAATATAGCGCTTCAGGTTATCATACTTTTGTTGAACCAACTCTTTAATTTCCTGTCTAAATTTTTCAAGATTCTGGTTCATAATCTCATCATGTCTTGCCAACTCCTCCACAACAAATTCCTTTAAATCCTTAAAACCATTCTTCTGCATCTGCAAGCTCAAAAATTGCTCTTGTGATTTATAATTGGGGGAGGCCCCCCCCCCCCCGCACAGCTTGGTTGTCTGGCTTTGTCAGTTTTAACACCATCCTGCCACGCAGACAGACTCTTTTTAAAGAAAGAAAAGGTCTTCTCTCCACACAATATCAATATCAAATCTCTAAGAAGGAAGAAGCATGAAACAGAAATTTTTCTCTTCTCTTGTAGCCAGCGCTATTGTTTCAAATACTTTGTAACATATTAAACCATTCAAACGGAAAGACTTTCGCTTTCAGCTTTCTTCTCAAGCCTCAGCCAGCCGCCATTTAAAACCTTTTTTTCCTTTTTCACTCTCTCTTCATTCAAAATCGATCATAGGGTTGTTACAAATACTTGCGATTTAGAGTCCCAAATCCGGATTTCATCCTGCTTATTCAAGCAATCTGTTAGTTTTCGCTGATTAGGTTGGTCACATCATCTAGCTCTGCAAAGTGCAGAGTTCTTCCGAAGCCCGGAGCAGCGGCGAGCTGGATAGGGAGCCATATCCTGCTTCCTCCCCAAGAGTAAAAAAAAAACCTCTGGGGACTTCGCAGAGGGCTCTACCTGCTCTCGCCGGCTCCCCTCACATTTCCTTAAGGATACGGAGTTTTTCAAGCCGCCTCCCAGCTGTAAAGGCAGCTCTTTACAGGCAGAGGGGGTGGCAGTCCCAAAAGACCATCTAGCGACGACGGAAGCCAAACCGGAAGCCTTCTTTAAGTTCTTTTGTTAATTTGTCCATCTCGGCACATTCTAGGATTTTTTTAATCAATTCTTCCTCTGTTGGTGTGTTTTTTTCTTTTCCAATTTTGTGCATATGATATTTGTGCAGCCGTTATAATATGTAAAATCAAGTATTTTATTTTTTTAGTATATTTTCTAGTGAATATTCCTAATAAAAATGTCTCTGGTTTCGCATCAATAGGTTGATCTGTTATTTTTTCTGTTATTTCTTGATTTTAGCCCAAAACTTTTTTGCAGCCGGACAAGTCCACCAAAGATGATAATATGTTCCATAGATCTTGTTCCATTTCCAACATATTGGTGAGCTTTTCGGGAACATCTTAGCAGTCCCTACTTTTCTACTTGCATTTTTTACGTGCTTTCAAACTGCTAGGTTGGCAGAAGCTGGGACAAGTAACGGGAGCTCACCCCGTTATTCAGCACTAGGGATTTGAACCACTGAAGTGCCGATCTTCGGATCGACAAGCTCAGTGTCTTAGCCGTTGAGCCACCACTTCCCCTGTATGTATATAACATACAATTATAACATTTATTATAAAATTATAACATGTATTGGAGCCTCCTTTTGGGGGGGGAGCAAAAACACAGAGTATAGATTTCCCTTTAAGCTACAAAGCTCCAGGTTTAATCCCACGGGGAGCAAACCATGCTTGGGGCTAATTTGAACAACTCTGCAACAAGCTCCAGTAAATTAGAATTCGGATCTTTGGCAGAAACCAGCTGCTAAAAATAGGCCCCTTGTAAGAAGAAACCAGGCAGTACTGGAAAGCAAGACCATGTTGAAAACTCCTTATTGTGTCTTTGGCTCAGGAGGATGGAGCAGCGAAGGCAAGGTGGGAAAAAGACATGCCAAGTTTTCATTAATTATACAAAGACAGGTAGAGCTTCTTAGAAAGTTGATTCAAAGCCAGCTGCCATCTGAGTAGAAAAATCCTTTTGCAATCTGTCGGGGGAAACTTTATGCTTGTTGGAGTTAAGAAAAATGCTTCTCTTCTCTTTGTCAGCATTCCAGAAAACCGGAAGCTTTAAATGCTGCCTCTCTTCTCTTCTCTTCTCTTCTCTTCTCTTCTCTTCTCTTCTCTTCTCTTCTCTTCTCTTCTCTTCTCTTCTCTTCTCTTCTCTTCTCTTCTCTTCTCCTCTCTTCTCCTCTCCTCTCCTCTTCTCTTCTCTTCTCTTCATTTATTTGTCAAATATGTTCAAGGTAGCATGTATAAGTATGAACATAAGTTTTGTTTGTTTGTTTTATTAAATTTATATACCGCCCTACTCCCGAAGGACTCAGGGCGGTGAACAGGCATAGAATAAAGACATAAATACAAAAGTTAGAAACATAATTAAAACCAAATTAAACAATTTAGCCCAAGACAATTAAAATCCCAATAATTTAAAACAAATTAAAATTTCAATTTAAAAATTTAAAAGAAAGGGGAGAAAATGAGGCCAGGCCGGCTTGCTGGAATAGGAGGGTCTTAAGAGCACGGCGGAAAGTACGCAGATCCGGGATCATCCATATCTCCGGGGGGAGCTCGTTCCAGATAGTGGGTGCCCCCACAGAAAAGGCCCGCCCCCTGGGGTCTGCCAGTTGACACTGCTTGGCTGACGGCACCCGGAGGAGCCCTTCTCTATGGGAGCGTACCGGCCGGTGGGAGCCTGTTTGTGGTAGTAGGCGGTCCCGTAAATAACCAGGTCCTAAGCCATGGAGCACTCTAAAGGCGGTAACCAAAACCTGAACATAAACATGAACAAAGGAAGTAAATACAGATAAATGGGGACAGTAGGACAGGGACGGTAGATACACTGGTGCGCTTATGCATGCCCCCTTTACGGACCTCTTAGGAATGGGGTGAAGTCCATAGCAGACAGTTTGAGGTTGAAGCTATGGGGGTTTGAGGATGTAACAACGGAGTCAGGTAGAGCATTCCAGGCATTGACCGCTCTGTTGCTGAAGTCGTATTTTCTGCAATTGAGTTTTGAGTGGTTTACCTTGAATTTGTATCGATTGTTTGCCCGTGTATTATTGACGTTGAAGCTGAGGAAGTCATTGACACGTAAGACATTGTAGCAGACAATTTTGTGTACTATGCTTAGATCAGACCGTAGGCGGCGCAGTTCCAGATTTTCCAGACCCAAAATTTCAAGCCTGGTAACATAAGTGATTCTATTGTGAGTAGAGGAGTGGAGGACTCTTCTCGTGAAATATCTCTGGACCCGCTCAATCGTGTTAATGTCCAATATACGGTGTGGATTCCAGGCAGACAAGCTGTATTTGAGAATTGGTCTGGCAAAGGTTTGTATGCCCTAGTTAACAATTCAATGTTCCGAAGAAGAAGCTTCGCAAAATAAGGATAACAATTCTTAAAGCCTTTTTGGCAATGCTGTTACAGTGAGCTCCGGGGTTTAGATCATTTGAGATAAGTATTCCTAGGTTCTTGACAGAGTACTCCTGGGTTCTGTTCTCTTCTCTTCTCTTCTCTTCTCTTCTCTTCTCTTCTCTTCTCTTCTCTTCTCTTCTCTTCTCTTCTCCTCTCCTCTCCTCTCCTCTCCTCTCCTCTCCTCTCCTCTCCTCTCCTCTCCTCTCCTCTCCTCTCCTCTCCTCTCCTCCTTTACTCCTGTGAGCAAAGCACATGTGATAAGAATAATTTGGGGTCCCAATTCAAACTGGGGTTGCACAAGATCTGCACAAGATCTGCACAAGATTGCACAAGATATTGCTTAGCGCATTGTAAGCCACCCTGAGTCTCCGGAGAAGGGCGGCATATAAATCAAATTAAAAAAAAAAAAAGATCAAATCAGAATGAAAACCTTTCTGATTTGATCTTGTTTCCTCACAGACTGCAGGGAAGGGAGATTTATTAATTCCCCAAAACAAAGATGTTTCCTTCCTACAGATAAAATGAGGCACAGAGAGGTTGTTTTATAAGTGGGGACTGGATCTTGGTCTGTGTACATGTACATCCTGTTCTAGTGTGTGACTCTGTCAAAAGATCAATCTTAATTGTCCTTCCTGGTATCTGTTAGCTTGCCTTTGTTGTGTAGATGGTGTCTGGGCCACCAATTTTGGATTTGGGGAAGTATAAATGAACAGATTCTTTCTCTGGTTAATTACTCCTGCCCAGGTCATTGATTTTACTATTAGATTGCAAATAGCCTTGGTCAATTATTTGAGATGGGGGTAGAGGAGATCTTCTATGATTATTACTGATTATTAAAATTCTTCCCATGCACACTTCAATTAGGGTGTTTCTGTTTCAGTTATAGAACCTTTCGAAATATCTGAATGGAGTGGGCTGACTCATACACAGTTATTCACCTTATGGAGTTGAAGCATCTGAATAACAGAATAACAGAGTTGGAAGGGATCTTGAAGGTCTTCTAGTCCAACCCCCTGCTCAGGCAGGAAGCCCTATACTTCAGACAAATGGTTGTCCAATCTCTTCTTAAAAACCTCCGGTAATGGAGCACCCACAACTTCTGAAGGCAAATCATTTCACTGATTAATTGTTTTCACAGTCAGGAAATTTCTCCTTAGTTCTAGGTTGCTTCTCTCCTTGATTAGTCTCCATCCATTGCATCTTGTCCTTCAAATATTGGAAGGCAGACTCTTATCTCTCCCGTACTTACATAGGGGAGTCAATGTTCCTTGCTTAGACATATTTGTGTTTGGTGATGTTGGAAGAAACATCCTTCTGGGTTCTGCTCCAAGTGGGGAAACAGACACTGGAAACATGGAGACTGGTTGGAAAGATGGTTTAATAGTGGACAGGATCACATGGCTTGAGTTCCTGAACAGAAAAGGGCAGATACAGTAAATCCTCGGGTTTTTATGCTCTCTCTGACTCTGCATTTCTTGGGGCCCCGAAAGAGTATCCTGATTGATTGTCAGACTTCCAGGGGGTGGGGGTCTTAGCTAGCCTTGCTGGCTGATGGTCACATGTGCTTCCCAGGTCACATGTGGTGAGTTTCTGCTGCTATTAGCCCTGTAGAGAGCTAATCCTATCTTTGTTGGATCTTTGGCAATTCCTACTATGGCTCTGCCTGAAGGAGGTAGATCTTTGTTATGTAGAATAGACTGGCCCCGGCCTTAATGGCCCATTGACAAAGGGTGGGGGCAGGAAGATGGGAGCTGCTTCAAAACATGCTTATCCATTTCTCATCCAGGGAAATATAATATTCTGCCTTTTTCATATTTCCTAAAATATTTCACTCTTCCAGGAAAGGGGTGGGTACTAACCTCCTACAGTGAGATGGCACTTGTCAAATCAAAATTGCATATCACATTGCTGGAGCAGACCTGATCAGCATCTGCTTCTTGATGTTGTCAAAGATGGAAGACGATGCTGTGAGCATCTGACATTTGCATGAACCCATCTGACCCCCTGGGCCAGGCAGTTGCCATGTTTGATTAACATGAAACCCCAACACTGAGCTGACTTCAAAGCCAGCATGTCTTGGCAAGAGGGCAAGAGAGTTACGTTGAAAATGGTGCCAAGAGTGGCACATGGAAAGCTGCTAATGAAATTAGTTTTTTGATCCAAGAAAAGTGTGGGAGTGTGGGAAGCACCCCCTCCCCCACAACGAACGAAATATTGGGGGGAATATTAAAAAGACAGGGTAGAATATTTCCCCTAAAGGAGAAATGGGGGGGAAAAACCTTAAGGGAGGCAGAAACCAGGCTCAGTTTATGTTCCCCCAAGCAGAAACTGAGGAGGCCAGTTTTTAGAAATGCAGATTTGGTCATCCATTCAGAAAGCCTGGGTCAGACAGAAACTCAGATAAGCGACACAATTAGGGCAACACAATAAGCAACACAATCAAGCCAAAGATTGACAAAATCAGCTCAGACAAACATCTAGGACAAGGGCAGCGGTGGGCGGCTCGGGGTTCGCAGGGGTTCGGGAGAAGCTCTAGCTAAGATTCTGTGCAGTTCGGAGAACCCACAAATCCCACTCCTGTCTGGTCCCGCCCACCCCTCCCCTCCCAGGAATCCCCATGCGGCCCATTTTGGATGCAGGTAAGTGCAGGGCGCATGCGGAGGCTCAGGGAGGGCAAAAAACAGGCCTACCAGAAGGCCAGAAATGGGGCCATTTCCAGCCTCCAGAGGGCCTCTGGAGCCTGGGGAGGCCATTTTTGCCCTCCTGGAGGCTCGAGAAAAGCCTCTGGAGCCCGGGGAGGGCAAAAAGCACCCCCACCGGGGTGCAGGAGGCGAACTAGGCCACGGCCACCGTGGCCACGCCTACCCAGCAACTGGGCAGAGAACTCCTTGCTAAAATTTTTGAAGCCCACACCTGGACAGGGATGTCAAACTCACAGTGTCGTGTTGTTGTCACGTGACGTATCACAATTTTTCCCTCCTTCGCTAAAACGGGGTGGGCATGGCCAGTGCGTGACACATCCGGCCCGCAGGCCAGAAGTTGGACAACCCGACCTAGGTTTTGCATTTCCCCTTTTGCCTATAGAGCCAGCCATGACCCCTACATGACCCCACAGGAATCCAGAAGGTATAAAAACCCACCCACTCTCAACTCCATTTGGTCAGCTGTCCCAGAATCACATGCGGTTGGTGGTTCTGCTTCATCAATAAAGAGAACCTTTCTTTCCAATCAGCCTCCACCCTCCATTTTATCTCGAGTGCCTTTCTCCCAGTTTAGACCTGGATATGTCTTCCAAGTGGACACGCATATACTGTTCCTGTGCTGATTACTGTATTTGTCGGTTGTATTTTATTTAATTTTATTTTAGTCGTATGTCATCCAGCCAGAGAATTCTGCTGTTGCTGGAAGGGCTAAAAATTAAATTACATAAAAGATGGATGAGATACCTCTATATTCCACCAGGTAACATAGAATAATAAACACGAGAGAGAGGAAAAACAAATAATCTATGTGTCACATACTGTTCTGCAAAGGGTCAGGGAAACCACACCTGTATTTTATGAATAAATAAATCTAAAAATCTATTTATAAATCATGATATGTATCTTTTGTTGCAAAGGATATGGCATAGGCCTTCCTTTCAATGGCCATGGAAAGTGAATGAAATGCTAGACGAAATGCAGTCTTTGCAATTTGATTCCAGAAGAAACGCAAAGAAGAATCAGTAAGCATGAACGGAATTCTACATTTAACTGGGTTTGCACACACACACACACACACCCCTCAGATTTAATTTAGTTGTTTTTTTTTTAAATTACAGTTTATTATCGGATAAAATATAGACACAGAAAAAAGTCAAGGAAATTAGAGAGAGAGAGAGAGAAAGAAAAGTTTAGAAAGAAGGAAGGAAGGAAGGAAAAAAGACAGAGTAAAGAAATATCGGGATCAGATTTTTATCCTAATTCGAAAGATTCTTAAAATCAATATAAAACAGAAGCCAGAAGTTTTCCTTTTAGGTTTGATAGACAGAGAGCTTTGTTGATAGTGGCAAGAATCTTATATGAGTAATTCTCAACTTAAACAGTTTGTTTAGGGATGGTTCAGATTTACAACAGCATTGAAAAAAGTGACCTATGTCCATTTTTTTACACTTACGAACTTTACAGCGTCCCAATGGTCACGTGATCAAAATTGAGACACTTAGCAACCGACTCATGACAGCTGCAGTGTCCCAGGGTCATTTGCGACCTTCTAACAGGCAAAATCAATGGGGAAGCCAGGTTGACTTAACAACCATGTCATTAGCTTGACAAATACAGTGATTCACTTAACAACCGTGGCAAGAAAGGTCATAAAATGACGGCAAATTCATTTAATGAATGTCTCGCTTAACAACAGAAACTTTGGGCTCAGTTGTGGTCGTAAGGCGAGGATTACTTGTATGCACAAAAATGGAAAAACGCAGTAATTCCCACAATGGAATTACTGCATTTACTACAAAACTGGATGTCCTAATCCAGGGGTGTCAAACTCTGGCCCGCAGGGTGCTTAAATCTGGCCCGTGAGGCCGGCCTGGAAATATCAAAAGACCAGCCCGTGGTGCCTCTGCCGGCCAAAATGGGCTGCGCGGAGGCCTTGCTATCCCCGCACAAGGCCTGTTTTTGGCCTCCCTGGCCTCCAGCAGGACTCTGCCAGCCAAAAACGGGCCTTGCGCTGCGTGCCCCGTTTTGGCCAGCAGGGTGCTGCAGGAGGCATCCATCTTGCTTTCCCCTGCTCCCCGCTCTCCACCCCCCCCGCCCGCCAGCCCACGGAGGAGAACTACAATGTTGATCCGGCCCTCAAAGAAATCCAGTTTGACCCCTCTGTCCTAATCAAATAGAAGAATTTATCCAGTATGGTTTTCATTTGGAAACCACTTCTGGGTTTTGTACTCCAAACTGAGGAGTGGGGGAGGGGGAAGTGACATTTTAATTTTAGTTTTTGAGCATGGGAATAATATTGATGTTACAGAAACGGCTTGAAACATTTAGAAATGTAAAGCAATAGTTTGAGGCTGTAACATTTTGTTTCTTCTGCGCTGAACAAAGTTGGACGTCGTTCATTTTTTTAATATCAGATTTAATATGAAAGCCAAAATCCCACCATATATTAGTGAAAACAGTCAATGGGAATAGTCAAGAAGTAACAGATGGAAGATGATGGAAGAGAGATCCAACCTAGAACTAAGAAGAAATTTCCTGACAGTGAGAACAATTAATCAGTGAAATGACTTGCCACAAGAAGTTGTGGGTATTCCATCACTGGAGGCTTTTAAGAAGAGTTTGGATAGTCATTTGTCAAGAGGTTGGACTAGAAGACCTCCAAGGTCCCTTCTAACCCTATTGTTCTATGTAGGTTTGTGTCTTCTGGCCGGTATGATGATGATGATTATTATTATTATTAATTAATTAAATTTCTATACCGCCCTTCTCCAAATAGGACTCAGGGCGGTGCACAGCCAAAGTAAAAACAGAACATACAAAATTTAAAAACAGTATTAAAATAATTAAATATTTTGGCCGTAAATTAAAACAACCCAATTTAAAATCAATTTAAAATTTAACTCAAGCCAGCCCAGCTAGTTGAAATAAATAGGTTTTCAGGGCCCGACGAAAAATCCGGAGGTCTGTTATTGTACATAACTCTGGGGGAAGGTTGTTCCAGAGGGTGGGTGCTGTCACAGAGAAGGCTCTCCCCCGGGGGTCGCCAGCCGACATTGTCTGGCAGACGGCACCCTGAGGAGGCCCACTCTGTGCGAGCGTACTGGCCGGTGGGAGGCTATTGGTGGCAGAAGGCGGTCTCGTAAGTACCCCGGCCCTAAGCCATGGAGCGCTTTAAAGGTGGTCACCAACACCTTGAAGCGCACCCGGAAGACCACCGGGAGCCAGTGCAGCTCGCGTAGGAGAGGTGTCACATGGGAGCGCCTCGTCGCCCCCATAATCCCCCGCGCGGCCGCGTTCTGGACCAGCTGGAGCCTCCAGGTGCACCCCAGACTGATGATCCAGTCTCTGATTCTTGGTGAGTCTATGGCATTGATGGCTAATCTTTTCCGGACCGAGTGCCCAAAGGACACCCAAATCCCCAAAATGCAATGCGTGTGCAGCCCCCATGCATGCACCTGCAGCCCCGTGCATGCACTTGCCTCCATGCATGTGCACATAGCCAGGTGCATGTGCCCCACCCCACGCGCATGCGTGCATAGCCCCCTGCATGTCCCCCATGCATGCGCACCCCCCACACTCACTCCCCCCAGGAATGCACATGCGCCCATCCACATGCGCCCCACCCCCTGCATGTGCCCCACCCTCTAAACATGCACACACACACACCCTGCACACACCCCACCCCCTGTGCATAACCGGCAGAGACCCAAAGATCAGCTGGCCAGCAGGAGGCGCGTGCACATGTGCAGCAGAGCTGAACTGGGGCGATGGCTCGAGTGCCATCAGAGAGGGCGCTGCGTGCCACCTCTGGCATATGTGCCATAGATTCGCCATCACAGGTCTATGGCAGGGGTGGGTTCTAAAAATTTTTACTACTAGTTCTGTGGGCGTGGCTTATTTTGTGAGTGTGGTTTGATGGTCATATGACAATTCTTTAGGATTTAGCAGAGGTACTGGTCTACCAGGCTTTTAACTGCTTGCAGAGCTGTACCAGTCTACCATTTGTTTTTGGAGGCACCGGTCTACTCGTTCGTTTTTCAAGTGCTCTGGTCTACCACCACACTGCCTTTTAACACTGATCAGCTGTAGGGCGGCCCTTTGAAGCCCCGCGGCAAGAGTTTAAACAGTTTTTTTCCTTCTAGCCGATCAGCTGGGACTCGGGAGGCAGCGAATAGATTGGGGGCTGAGCCAAATAAAAGGTAAGAATAATGCGGGGGGAGGGGGGCGGGAGGACCCAGCTCCCAAACAAAGAGAACCGGTTCGGTGATGTCATATCATATCGGTGATGTCAACTGGGCCAAACCCGGAGGAACTGACCACTGGTCTATGGCCAGTTCTCTCCACATCTTCTGATCTTGTACTACTTCTTTGAGTTGTTCCCTGCTCTGGCTGGGGTGAGCTTCGATGGTGTCCAGCCACCATGTTCTTTGATTTCCTGTTTTCCTTTTACCACTAACTCTTCCAAACACAATTGCTTTCTCCAGGGAATTTCCCTGCATAACATGGCCAAAGTAAGTGAGACACAGTTTTGTGATTTTCCTTCCAGTGACATTCCTGCTCCAGTATTTTGTTGTTAGTCACCTTTGCTGTCCAAGGAATACGCGGGAACTTCTCCAGCAGCACTGCAGCTCAAATGAGTTGATTTTCTTCCTGTCTTTTTTTTTTTTTTTTTGAAGATCTAGCTTTCACAACCATAAGTAGCTATGGGGAACATGTAGAGTAGACTAACCTACATTTAGTTGCCAGTCTGACGTCTTTGCTTTTCCATATTTGCCTCACGTTCATTATTGCTGTGAAGCCCAGTGCAATCTCATGTTTGCATTGCATTCACCGCTTTGAGCTCTATGTTTACACCCACACAACCCACACACACACATTTGCATGGATGCATAATGGAAGTGTGTCGTATGCAAGACATTTACGGGGGTGGGGGGGGATGAAGGAACATTGGGACTTATTTCGTCTGAAGTTGGCAATCCTAGTGTTGGAAGAAATATCTTTCTGGGTTCAGTTCCAAGTGGGGAAAAAGATTCATGGAAGTTGCTTGGAAAGAAAGTTTATTGATGAACAGGATCGCATGGCTTGAGATCCTGGGTGAAAAAAGGGGCAGAGATGCCGAGAGTCCCTGGGTTTTATACCCTCTCTGGCTTTGAACTTCCTGGGGCACAGGAAGAGAATCCTAATTGGTTGCTGTCAGAGGTCATGGCTAGCTTTGTAGGTTGTCTGTGTGCTAAATTTGCTTGAATCTTGTTGGATGATGCAATGAAGGGCAATTAAATGGCTCTGCCTGAAGGAGGAAGATCTTTGTTATGTAGAATGGACTGGCCCAGGCCTTAATGGCCCATTGACAAAGGTGCGGGGGGTGAGTTTCTGCCTCCCTTTTAGGGGAAATATTCTGCCCTTTTAGTATTTCCTAAAATATTTCATTTTTCTAGGAGAGGGGTGGGTGCTAACTTCCTACACTAGATTAACAACACAAGGGAACTGTGCATTGAAACAGAATTTTTGTCCATTGTTTTTCTGCCTGCTTAAACTCAGGGTGTGGGATTACCTGCCTTTCAGAATTGATTATATGTGAAGTGTTTGTAAGACGGAAACCCACTGGGGAGAACATGGATGGCTGGAACATTTTGACACTAACCCTCCTGTTGTTGTTGTTTTTGGCCAGCTAGTTCAGAACTTTTCAAGCTCAAATTCACATCTCCAGGGAGCGCATCAACTGTCCTAGTATGCTGCCTTCTGAATGTTAAAAAAGGAAAAGAAAAAGAAACAAGGGCTGAAAATTTCCTTTGGCATATTTTCCTAATCGAGGGGTGGAAAAAATAAATATACTAAGGCTGCTTTATCGACAGGCAAAGGAATGTTGCAAAGGTAGGCTGTCAGGTTTCGAGGTCGTCTCAAATAAATTGCATTTCAAACAAAGTCTTTGAAGAAAAACTCCTATTTATTAAGCATGACATTTTAAACCCGACTCCATCGAAGCCAACACTGACTTCCAGACCCAAAACCCTCCCTTTCCGTTCCCCACTCCCCTGCACTCATTGGCCATCTTCCAAGTCATTCTATCCCTAATCTACTGCTCCAGCCCAAGGAATTTCCCCCCTCCCATCCCATCTCCTAGGGGATATTATCTCCAGGGAAAATAAGTAGGTGAAAAGTCAAACGTCCATTTCCAGACGCCTCCGCCTCTTCTTCTTATGTCAGCACTAGAGTAAATGCAGTTTGAAGGCTTCTAACCCGGTGTTAAGCATAACTGGGATTGTGTGAGTGCTAATTGTGACCTTCCCAGACATCTCCCAACAAAGTCAATGGGGGAAACCAGATTCACTTATAAACCATCATTGGCAACCTTCATCCTCAAAAGACTATGGTATGCTCTGGAAAGAGGTCCTAAAACAGCATCTGGTGTGACTAAAAAGGCCAATTTGAGAGTGGCAATCCCTTCCACACTGAGGGCAGATACATTCTGTCCAGGGGTAGGATTCAAATAATTTAACAACCAGTTCTCTGCCCTAATGACTGGCTGGGTGGGCGTGGCCATGGTGGGCATGGCCAGGGGGTGTGACAGGCACCACTTGGCCTCCTGCACCCCCCTGGAAGCAAAAATGGGCCATGGGGGGCCCATACTGCGCCCCCTATGTCCCAATTTGGGCCTAGTAGGCCTCCCTGTAGCCTCCTGGGAGCAAAAACGGGCCGAGGGGGGGGCGAATTGTACCCCCCGTGCCCCATCTTGGGCCTAGTAGGCCTCCCTGCACTTACCTGGAAGCCAAAATGGGGCACATGGGGACTCCTGGAAGGGGCGGGGCGGGGCCAACCAGCAATTTAACAACCGGTTCTTGCGAACCGGCCCAAACTGGATGAATCCCACCACTGATTCTGTCCCCTGCGCAGCCCCCAGATTTCACTGGTTCTAGGACTGCCTCTTTGCCTCCGCCTGCCGAACAAGTGTTTCTTCCAATTGGAGAAGGCCATGCTGTGTGTTTAGCCTACAAACTGAACGATTGGAGGTCAAGGTTTCCCAGTTGTTAATGTCCATTCCCAACTTATAAACCACACGATTCATTTAACAACTGCAGTGATTTGGTTAACATGCATGGCAAAAAAAAAATGACTCATTTAATGCAGAGGTGGGTTTCACATACTGTTACCACTGGTTCGCCCAGCACTGGAAATGTGAGCGTGTGCAATCCGCACATGTGTGTGTCATCAAAAACACAGCAATATAAGATGGGATTGTGCCTGGGAGGGCGGGTGGGCGGGGCGGGCCCACCACAGGTCATTACTACCAGTTCACCCGAACCGGGCCGAACCAGCTGAATCCCACCTCTGATTTAACAACCATCTTGCTTAGCAATGAAAATTCTGGTCCCAACTGTAGCCGTAAATCAAAAATGACCTTTACTTGAAGAATGCTAGTGTATCCCCACCTAACAGTACTACTAGCATCTAGTACTAGTTCCAGTATCTAGTGCTAGCACTAGTATAATAGTATCCTAGCAGGATACTACTGTATCCTGCACACCTAGCAGTTCGAAAGCATGCAAATGCGAGTAGATAAATAGGTACCACTTTGGTAGGAAGGTAACAGTGTTCCATGCACCTCTGACATATAGCCATGCTAGCCACATGACCACAAACATGTCTTCGGACAACACTGGCTCCCTTGGTCAAGAAATGGAGATGAGCACCACCCTTTACAGTCAGACATGGCTGGACAGGGAAAGCATTCCCTTTACTGTATGAAATGTATGGTTATTAATATGTTCATGGATCAATGACATCAGCAAGTATTGTGGGCCCAATTGGCAAAAGAAAGCTCAAGAGTCAAGACTGTATTGGTTGGAAACATGTTGAAGATGCCTGCAGTATATAGACAATGGCAAGAATGATGATGATGATGATGATGATGATGATGATGATGATTATATTATGTTCATATGTTCGTAAAACATATAAAGAACAGTTGTTGAAATTGGGTATGTTTGGTTTAATGAAAAGAAAGACTAGGGGTGACATGATAGCAGTCTTCCAATGTCTCAGGGGCTGCCACAAAGAAGAGGGAGTCAAGCTATTCTCCAAAGCACCTGAGGGCAGGACAAGAAGCAATGGGTGGAAACTAATCAAGGAGAGAAGCAACCTAGAACTAAGGAGGAATTTCCTGACAAAGTTAGAACAATTAATCAGTGGAACTACTTGCTTCCAGAAATTATGGGTGCTCCAACACTGTAGGTTTTTAAGAGAAGAGATTGGACAGCCATTTGTCTGAAATGGTATAGGATCTCCTGGTTGAGCAGGGGGTTGGACTTGAAGACCTTCAAGGTCCCTTCCAGCTTGGTTATTCTGTTATTCTCCACAATCAGATTTATTAGATAGCCATTTAGGCTAACCCAATTCAAAAAGCATCTGGTGCATCAGAAAAGAATATAACCACTCAAATGGAATCTCATCGTCTCGTCTCCTGAAAATTATTTCATTCCCCTTCCATCCAGTCTCTGTTGTGACTCCAACTCCCGAACCTGTCCTCATGGAGGAAGAGGACTCAGAAGGTGAAGGGGAGGAACTGACAAGGCCTCCCTCTCCAGGACCCTCCTCTCTGGCAATGCCTCAGGTTCCATCCGAAGGCCAGGAGGAACAGCCTGGGATGGGCCAGGAGGAAGGCATTTCGGAGCACCCATTGATAGAGAGTGATAATGATGAATCCTGGCTTGATCCCAGGCAGCGTCGGAGGGAGAAGCATGCACAGCAAAGGAAGAGGCATGGGAGGGCCAGGGATTGAGTTGAGTCACTGAGCCATGCCCCACAAGGAATAAAAGGGGGCGTGATGGCTCAGCAGGCTTTGTGACAGACAAAAGTTTAAACTCTAAAGAGGCACATCGTGAATCCTGCACTTGGGCTCAGATATATTTTGGACTAAACTCTTGTGGATAATTTGTCACTCTGGAAACGGACTGCAGATAAGGCCTCTCCTGCTTTTTGGGAGTACTAATTGGACTTGGCAGGCATTTTACAGTTAGCTGCCAGAACTCTCGTCTGCCAGGAATTCTGGTCTGTTAATACAATAAATTATTGGCAGGCGTGTTTGATACTGCATTTGTCTGTGTGAGGACGGGGGACAGAACAGTCTCATCCATGAAACCCCAGGGATTATGTGTTACGAAAGATGTTGGGTCAACTTTCCTTATTCTGGCCATACTCTATTATCGCATGCCTGCATAGAAATGCTGAACTTTTATGCTGGGGTATTATGACAGATCTCACAGGTGTCTCAAATCAATGCATCACATAAGTCTAGGACTGATTATTTATCAAGGTGCAACGAAGCAGTAAAAACTATGTTAGCTGTGAAAAATCAGCCGACCTTTATCATTTCCAACCTGACAAATTTCATCATAAACAGATATGACAAACCGTGTTAGAAAGTGACTTATCTTTATTTTACTGGAACAAGAGCATGTTCCGTTTAGGTGCCAGGTGGATTTAAAGCTATCTTTTTCATGGATCAAAGAACAACTAAGTTACAGTTTTATATCCACGGCAATGCAGTTCTTTAGAAGAACACTTTTTAAAAGTTTGCAAACCTTTAAAAAAAATGCAAGAAATTGCAATTTCATAGCGGGAGTTACGAGCTGTTTGTTCAGCTGGGAAATTTCCATATTGTTTAAAATCTCAAGGACACTTTTGTTGGTGATAGGAGATTGACAAAGCTATTAATAGCCTTCAGATGTCTATGGAGAATCTCAGTCATCTAGGTCATGGTTGTCCCAAAGGTGCTTTTTTTAAAAAAAGAGGCAACTGGACTTCCTGGTTTTTCTTTGAAGAAATTTCACTTCTCATCCAAGAAGATTCTTCAGCTCTGACTTCCATTCCCCACCATCCAGTCAGAGCTGAAGAAGGTTCTTGGATGAGAAGTGAAACGTCTTCAATGAAAAACCAGAAAGTCCAGTTGCCTCTTGAAAAGAGCATTTTTGGGATATCCTTCAGATGTTTTAAAGTAGGGGGGGTCTCCAAATTTGGCAACCTTAAATATGGCTGGTTGAGGAATTCTGGGAGTTGAAGTTCACAAGTCTTAAATTTGCCAAGTTTGGAGACCTTTGTTTTAGCGAAACAGGAGAAACTGTCCAGGTTTATCTGGTGCTCTAGTTGTGATCGTTCTTGGACTGTGAAGACCTGGGTACAGTGACTCAAGCTCTTATCACTCATGATTGGACTTCTGCAATGTGCTCAACATAGGACTGCCATTGGAAATCACTCAGAAATGGCAGGTGAGCCAAAATGCAGGGCCAATGTGTTAATTGAACTCCAGCTGCAATGACTGCATTAAATTTATTTTGTATTTTCTGCACTGGTTGCAATAGGCTTCCAGGTCAGATTCAAAGTGCTGGTTTTCACTTAGAGAACCCCATAAGCCACGAGACATGTGTAGAACTTCTAACTCCAATGGAGTCAATCCACGAAGAATCCTTTCCAGTAGGTGTCTATGGAGATTCTCAGTCATCTAAGTCATGGTTATCCCAAAGGTGTTTTTTCAAGAGGCAACTGGACTTTTCGGTTTTTCTTTGAAGACACCTTTAGTCTACAACACAGTCCATTCAACAGTTCCAAGAAGGCTCCACACCCATTTACACTACTCAGGTGACTCTGAGGACACAGAGAAACCTCCAAGTGGCCTCAATGATCCTCTAAAAAGAATGCAAATGACCAGCTGTCTGCAAAGAGTATAAATCCTTCCATCCGTCACCATCCAGTCAGAGCTGAAGAGGCTTCTTGGATGAGGAACATCTTCAAAGAAAAACCAGAAAGTCCAGTTACCTCTTGAAAAAGCACCTTTGGGCTTTCCAACAAGACTTTTGATTGGCAAATGGGAAGCCAGTCAGAATCAGAGGTGGTATTCAGCAGGTTCTGACCAGTTCTGGCGAACCGGTAGCAGAAATTTTGAGTAGTTCGTAGAACTGATAAATACCACCTCTGACTGGCCTCACCCCTAATTATTCTCTGTTTCCCGAGTCCCAGCTGATCGGGAGGAAATGGGGATTTTGCAGTAACCTTCCCCTGGAGTGGGGAGGGAATAGAGATTTTACAGTATTCTTCCCCCAGAGTGGGGAGGGAATGGAGATTTTACAATATCCTTCCCCTGCCAAGCCCACCAAGCCATGCCCATAGAACTGGTAGTAAAAAAATTTGAATCCCACCACTGGATCATGGAGCTCAACTCAACTAGCCTTTACAGTTGCCAAATTTTTGAAAGTCATGTCACTTGGAAGGCAAAATCATAAAAATGCATCTCACTTATTTTGGCCATGTCATGTGGGGAAATTCACTGGAGAATGCCATTTTGTTTGGGAGAGTTAGTGGCGAAAGGAAACCACGTCACCAAGGACATGATGGCCGGACACCATCAAACCTGACAGCAGCCAGAGTATAGAACAACTCAAAGAAGTAGGGCAAGATTGGAAGTTGTGGAGAGAACTGACCCACAGAATCACCAAGAGTCGGATATGACAGAATGGATAACATTGTCATCATCATCATCATCATCATCATCATCATCACCACCACCATCATCATCATCATCATCATCCCAGGGATTATTGGGTATATTTAATGAAGCAACACCAAATCCTTCATGTGACATATGATTCTTTTAGCTCTACCAACACAGTTGTCCCTGGTACTTGTTCGTTGGAATACGGATCTGGAATTCCTCTGTTTAAAATCTTTGTGTGTTTTCTTTTCGTTGTGGTTGTGGTAATAGTTGCAATTATAACAGTTCAATAAGACTCATAATTAGAGCATGAGTTTGTTAGTCAAGAGTATTCAATACCATATATTGCTGGACCACTGTCAAATTAGTTTGACTATGGGCAATTCTGGCAGGACCATCATTAACTAACTCTGGTTAATTTCCCTGGGGACACCTAAATGTGCCAGAATAATTGCAAGAAATGGAAGCCAGGTAATAGTCTTGCTATGGTTAAAACAACCTGGATCAATCCTAAAGTGAATTTATACTAGATGTGGGAGGTGCTTGAGAGATGGAAAGGCTGATCATCTGGAAAGGTCCACAATAAACAAACCAATATCTTTGGGGAGCCCTTAAGGAGGACATAAAGACAATCTTGTTTTCCTAGCTGTGTTCCCAAGCGAGGGCAATTCCAAGGCAAATTGCTTTGGGTAATCTTAAAGATACGGATTTTATTGCAAAGCTTTTGAGAGTGCTTTTATTGCAGCCTTTTGTTACTTCATTTATTTAAATAGCTGTGGCTTCCCCAAGAGATGTTGCTTGAGGAGCACCATGAAGAGAGGATGGATGGAAAGATGGATGGATGAAGGGCTGAGTAAAGGAGAGAAGAGAAGAGAAGAGAAGAGAAGAGAAGAGAAGAGAAGAGAAGAGAAGAGAAGAGAAGAGAAGAGAAGAGAAGAGAAGAGAAGAGAAGAGAAGGAAGGGACCTTGGAGCAGTGGTGGGTTGCTCCTGGTTCGCACCAGTTTGTAAGAACTGGTAGTAAAAAAATGTAGTAGTTCAGAGAACCGGTAATAACATTGGCTGGCCACGCCCCCGAACCTGTTCCTGGCCCAATCGCCGCTCGCTTACCCCACCCACTGTCATTGCCGCCCTGGGACTCCGCCCTTTGCCAGCCAGGAGCGCTGCTGCCAGTCGCTCCTGTGCACCCGGCTGCCTGCCTGCCTCATCACTGCCACCATGAGAAAAGGTCCCAAAGTTGCGCTGCCTGGAATCCACGTGGGCTGCCACAGGAAGAAGCCAGGTATGGCTGGTTGGACGCTGCCCAGAGCTGAGCTCGAGGCTGGCAGGAGGAGGAACGTTGCCTCTTAGCCAGCTTGAACTGTCTGCTACCGCAGCCTGCCGCCATCCCCCCTCCCCTGCCAGCTGCTCCTGCCACTGCCAGGGAAGCGGCTGTGCGAGAAGCACTGCCACCAAGGGCAAGGGCGTGGTGGTGGCAAGGACAGACAGTCCGAGGCTTCCTTGTCTCCCTGCCTGAACAACTTCTGGCATAGCCCCAGGCCTCCGGAGGGAGGGAGGGAAGCCCTGGCCTGCTGCTCCTGCCGCCACCACCCCGTTGCCCCCAGCAAGAGCGATTCTCATGCTGCCGCTTCATCGGCAGCACCAGGAACAACTGCCGGGGCAGAGAGGGCAGGGCAGTCTGTGGTGGCAGGCCGTTCTTGCCAGGTAACAGACAGGCTGCTCTTGGAGCAGGCAGGAAAAGGAGAAGCCACTAGCGGGGAGGCGAGTCGCCCCAGGAGGACTGAAGGAGAGCGCAACTCCTCACTCATGGAGATCCACCAGCGGGGAAGTGATTGCGGAAAGTGGTAAGATATGCATGAGCCAGGAAGCGGTCATGCTCCCTGGCAGGAGACGATTGCACGTTCCCTCCAGCAAAGGTTTGTGCAACCCTCTCCGGCCAGGGAGCATGACCGATTCCTGGCCAGCGCACCGCTTACCGCGCTCACTTCCCCACCGGTAGATCTCCATGAGTGAGAAGCTGCGCTCTCCTCCAGTCCTCCTGGGGTGGCTTGCCTCCCCGCTGGCAGCTTCTCCTTCTCCTGGCTGCTCCAGGAGGAGCCTGAAACTCTGCTTTCCTTGGCAAAGCACTTCATTATTGCAGGACAGGGGACACGGGCAGGGCCGGGGGATCCATGCAGCTACTATCCCACCCCTCCTCAGCCTTGGCCACGTCACAAGGCTCCAACTCAAGGAGGAGAAGAAGATGGAGGAAGAGGGGGGTGGGGGAAGTCTAAACGGCAGCTACCTCAAGGAAGCCGCAGCGCTATTACGCAGGGCTCCGAGTGGTTGGAGAAGAGACAGAAACAGCAGCCAGGGCTGCGCTTTCAGCGGGTAAGCAACACTGCCTCTGCAGTGAGTAACTTTGGAGAGAGAGGCAGGCTGTGGGAGCAGCCTGTCTCTTAGCTGGCGAGAACGGCCACAGCCTGCCCCCACCCTCTCTCTCCAAAGTTCCTCATTCCAGAGGCAGCGTTGGGCCTAGTAGGCCCGTTTTTCACCCTCCCCAGGCTCCAGAGGCTTTTTAGGAGCCTGGGGAGGGCAAAAACGACCTCCCCAACCCCCTGGAGGCCCTCCATAGGCCGGACACAACCCATTTCCCAACTTCCGGTGGGACCGGAAGGCCCAAAAATCAGCTGGCCAGCGCACGCATGCGTGTTGGAGCTGAGCTACAGCAATGCTCGCGTGCCCACTGATATGGCTCCGTGTGCCACCTGTGGCACCCGTGCCATAAGTTCGCCATCACGGCCCTACACCATTTCTGACAGGTAGCAGTCCAACCTCTTCTTCAAAGCCTCCAGTGATGAAGGTCCCACAACTTCACTGTTCCATGGGTTGATTGTTCTCACTGTCAGAAAATTTCTCCTTATTTCCAGGTTGAATCTCTCCTTGATCAGTTTCCATCCATTATTCCTTGTCTGGCCTTGGAAAATAGCTTATAATAATAAATAGCTTGTAAACAAATAGTTCATATAGTGACTGTTCAAAGTTATAATGGCACTGGGGGGAAAAAAGCAAGATCTATGACTGTTTTTCACACTCATGATCATGGCAGCAGCATCCCCATGGTCACGTAATTTACATTCGGATGCTTGGCAACGGACTCATATTTATGACAGTTTTAGTGTCCCGGGGTCTCATGACTCCCGTTTGCAAACTTCTGACAAGCAGAGTCAATGGGGAAGCCAGGTTGATGAGTGATTCTCCATTGCGTTCTTCTTAGGGCTGAGAAGGACCGACTGGCCTAAGGTCACCCAACTATTTATTTATTTTTATTTATTTATTTATTTTAATTTAATTTGTATACCGCCCTTCTCCCAAAAGGGACTCAGGGCGGTGAACAGCCAAAATTAAAATACATACAATACAAAAGTTAAGATAATTAAAAGAGATTAAATCAATCGGCCTCCCAATTTAAAACCCCAAATCTATAAAATTTACAAATCCCATTAAAAACCCTTTAGGCTAGGCCGGCTTGCTGGAATAAATAAGTCTTCAGGGCCTTACGGAAGGTCCGGAAGTCCGGGATCAGTTGTATTCCAGGAGGTAGCTCATTCCACAGGGCGGGTGCCCCCCACAGAGGCACCCGCCCTCACCGTCTCCTGATTTCAAACCTGGCGCCTGAACCAGCCCTCAAATTTTTTAAAGTTGTGAACAGCCTAATTCTGCATTCTTGAACTGAATTTTTCAAGTGGAGATAGCGGGAGAAGAACCGGATGCAGAAGCTCACTGACATGGAAATAAATAGGTTTAATGAGACAAGGATAACCAAGCATCAGTTCATAAACTGAATAAACTTCTTCTTTTGCAGATTTCGGACTCTTTAAGAAATCAAGCAGGGCGAGTTACTAGTAGGCCCTGCATTTTCTCCCACCTGGATCGTTCTAGAACAATCCATCCTACAAAAGAAAAAGAATGAAGGGAAAAAAGAACGAAATAAAAACAGGCTGTTCTCTTTTTTAAAAAACTTTAAGCAGCTGTAGAAGTCGTGACACTGCGTCCCTCTTCTCTCCTTGCCATTATTGGACATTACTTCATTCACTTCTCTTTGCACCTGGCTGCAAATTACCGTTTTACACAGCCAATGACAAATATTATATTCTTAAAATGCCAGTCTCTCCCTCCCCACCCCCCAACTCACTGGCAGCCAAGTTGTTTCCATATCCAGCAATTAGCCTGTCCATTGTTGGGGGTTTTTTCAGTGCACAAGAAGACAAAATGTAGGAAAAGCAAACACTGCCCTCTTCAGTTATTGATGATACATTGCAACACAAGTTAGTCAAGTTGGAGAAACAGAACAACAATGTGAGAAGGGACCTTTGAAGGTCTTCTTGTCCAACTCCCTGAACAAGCAGGAGACCCTGTACCCTATTCTGGACAAATGGCTGTCCAATCTCTGTCCAAAAATCTTGAGTGATGGAGCACCCACAACGTCTGAAGGCAAATCGTTGCACTGGTTATTTGATCTCACTGTCAGGAAATTTTCCTCAGTTCTAGGTTACTTTTCTCCTTGATTATTTTTATTTTATTTTTTTATTGTTCATATTTCTATGCCGCCCACTGTCCGAGGACTCTGGGCGGCTTACACCAAAGACAGTATACTAAATAGCATATTGCCCCTAACAATCTGGGTCCTCATTTTACCTACCTTGGAAGCAGGGGTGGGTTCTAAATTTTTTTTACTACCGGTTCTGTGGGCGTGGCTTATTTTGTGGGTGTGGCTTGGAGGTCATGTGACTAGGTGGGCGTGGCTAGCTGGTCAGAGTTATTTCTGGAAGGTCCTCACACTTATGACCAGTCCTCACACTTACGACCCAACTCACTTGTTTGCTTTTAACACTGATCAGCTGTAGGACGGCCCTTTGAAGCCCCGCGGCAAGAGTTTAAACAGGTTTTTTCCCTCTAGTCATCAGCTGGGACTCAGGGGGCAGCAATAGATTGGGGGCGGGACCAAATAAAAGGTAAGAATAACGTGGTGGGAGGGCGGGGGGGGGGAGAACCGGTTCGGTGATGTCATATCGTCATCGCTACCAGCTCAGCGGAACCGGACCGAACCGGGAGGAACCCACCACTGCTCGGAAGGATGGAAGGCTGAGTCAACCTTGAGCTGGTGAGATTTGATCTGCTGATCTGCTGAACTAGCAGTCAGCTGAAGTAGCTGCAGTACTACACTCTAACCACTGTGCCACCTCGGATTAGTTTCCATCCATTGCTTCTTGTCCTGCCTTCAGGTGCTTTGGAGAATAGCTTGACCCCCTCTTCTTTGTGGCAGCCCCTCAAATATTGGAAGACTGCTATCATGTCACCCTGGTCCTTCTTTTCACTAGACTAGACATACTCAATTCCAGAAACCATTCTGTTTTAGCCTCCAGTCCAGTCCTTTAATCATCTTTGTTGCTCTTCTCTGCACTCTTTCCAGAGTCTCAACATCATTTTTATATTGTGGCGACCAAAACTGGATGCCATATTCCAAGTGTAGCCTTACCAAGGCATTATAAAGCGGTACCAATAACAAGATCAGATGCTCCCATCTGCAGTAATAGAAACTGGCTAAATTCACACAAAGAGGAGGAGGAATCCAGTGAGTTAAAGATCTACGTACTTCATGCATTCCCACAAGTTAAAGTTGTTTAATGCCAGCTAGATTAGAATATTGTCAGAAGAATAATCTGGGGTTCCAATTTGAGCTCGGATTGCACAAGAATAAATAAAAAGGAGATCCAGACAGCTGTGAGGAAAGAAGAAATATTTATTCCTAAAAGCAAAACAGTTCGGTTTTAAGGTCTGACTGCAGAGAAATGGGAAGAGGTTTTGTGAGAAGTTTGCAAAAAGTGATCACATGACCCCAGGACACTGCAACCGTCATAAATATGAGTCAGTTGCTAAGCATCTGAATTTCGATCACGTGACCATAGGGATGCTGTAATGGTCGTGAGTATGAAAAACAATCATAACTCACTTTTTCCAGTGCCATTGTAACTTCAGATGGTCATTAAATGGACTGCTACAAGTTGAGGATGGGATGTCAAACTGGATTACTTCGAGGGCTGGATGAGCATTGTAGTTGTCCTTCATGCGCCAGTGGGAGGGAGGGGAGATGGGATGGTCGCCTCCTGTAGCACCCTGCTGGCCAAAATGGGGCATGGGAGGACAGCGCGTGGCATCCCTGGGCCCCGATTTGGCCGGCAGGGTGCTGCAGGAGGCTGTCCAGGCCAAAAACAGGACAAGGGGAGGCTGCACGAGCCTCCCCATGCCCCATTTTGGCCAGCAGAGGGACCACGCACTGGTCCTTTGCTATTCCCAGGCCGGCCCCGCGGGCCAGATCTAAGCACCCCGTAGGCCAGATTCCCCCCCCCCCCGCGGGCCTTGAGTCTGACACTCCTGCTGTAGAGGAAGAAGAGAAAGGGAAGGGCGACAGGAGGCATTAGAAAGAAAGACTGAAAAAGGTTTTTAAAAAGTAAGGGGCCAAAAACAATTCAGCCAAACCACAGTGTAACAGACCAATTGGCAGGTGATGGTATTCTTGTTACTCTTTAACATCCGTAAATCTGTCAGTCCCGATGATTGATGCTAGTTGCCTCCTGATGCAAATGCGATAAGCGATGTCAATCACCATGCATTATGTAAAATTAATGATAATTTAATGCTCTTGCCTGGACCACGTTGGATGCAACAGGCTAGCCCGAGGATGTTCAGTCAGAAAATTGGTTTATTGCACTCAAAGTCCATTAAATTGGGGGGGGGAGTTAAATGAATATTTCAGAGAGGCTCGTTTCACACATCATGCTAAATTAATTCGGTTGCCAGCGCATCTGTACAGCTGGTGAGTTCATTTAATGTTAACATTAAAGATTTCTTGGGTGGGGTGGTGGCTTAGTTATGCTTAATGGGTTAGTTAGTGTATGATTCAGTGAATTACAGTATGCACATTGTACTACATACTCTACAGTATACTGAGTATACGTGCATGTGAATGTATTTGTATGTATGTGTGTATCTGTGTGTATTTATATAAATACCGGTAGTGCTTGTTTTATTCATTTTATTTGTTTGTTTTATTATTGTGTTTGTTTATTTAGTTTCCTAGTATGAATTATGTTGATTGCTTATTTAGTATCCTATGACTGTCACTAAGTGTTGTATCTTATGATTAATGATGAATGTATTTATGATGATTATGATCATGATTTATCACTTATATCTTTTATGTACACTGAGAGCTTATGCACCGAAGACAAATTCCTTGTTGGTCTGATCACACTTGCCCAATAAAGAATTCTATTCTATTCTATTCTATTCTATTCTATTCTATTCTATTCTATTCTATTCTATTCCATTCCATTCCATTCCATTCCATTCCATTCCATTCCATTCCATTCCATTCCATTCTATTCTATTCTAATTCTGCCTTCTATTCTGCCTTCTATTCTATTCTATTCTGCATTTTTCTGCATTCTATTCTATTCTATTCTGCATTTTTCTGCATTCTATTCTATTCTATTCTATTCTATTCTATTCTGCATTTTTCTGCATTCTATTCTATCCTGCGTTTTTCTGCATTCTGTTCTATTCTATTCTGCATTTTTATGCGTTCTATTCTATTCTGTTCTATTCTATTCTATTCTAGTTCTGCCTTCTATTCTATTCTATTCTGCATTTTTCTGCATTCTGTTCTATTCTATTCTATTCTATTCTATTCTATTCTATTCTATTCTATTCTATTCTGTGTTTTTCTGCATTCTATTCTAATCTATTCTGTTCTGCATTTTTCTGCATTCTATTCTCTATTCTATTCTATTCTATTCTATTCTATTCTATTCTACTCTATTCTATTCTACCCTACCCTACCCTACGCTACCCTACCCTACCCTACCCTACCCTACCCTACCCTACCCTATTCTATTCTATTCTATTCTATTCTATTCTATTCTATTCTGATTATTTTAATTCCTCCCCACCCCCCAATTTTGGGTGAAAGATGGAACTTGTTTGTTTAAAGTGACAATAAAGTTATTCTAAGTCTAAGTCATCTGTGTGAATGTGAATATATATGTGTGTGTGTACACACACATAACTACACACACACTTGAGCTTGGCTACCCCTTGCAAAATTCATAATTAATCACACCCCTTAGAAAGAGACGATAAATGCCGAATAATATCTTCCAAACAACCAGATAGAAATAGCTTTAAGAAGCAAAATCAGTGAGACAAACCCCTTCCCCCCTTTTTTTTAAGGCAGCTGCAGAAACAGCTGAATTCAAAAAACGCTTTAGGGGCCGTTTCCAAAAATAGGATTCATTGTGGCAGATTTATGTCAACTTCATCACTATATACTTTTAATTGATTCCATCATGGTGCAACTTTTCTCCATTAATTTTGCGGCATTGTATCCCATCAGCCCCGAGAAATGAACATTTCTAGGTGCAAAGTCAGTAATGCTTAGTCATGCATTTCGGTGTTTTTATAAGCACAGGTAGTCCTCGATTTATGACCACAAAGAAGCCCCAAAGTTCTGTTGCTAAGCAAGACATTTGTCAAGTGAGTTTTGTCCCACTTTGCAACCTTTCTGTCAGGGTAATGCAGAGTTAAAGCTGACCAGCCCTTTAAGACCGAGGATGAGTCAGTAGGGTTATTGCCCTTTAAGAAACTGTCTATATAAGGGAGGCCATTAGAGGGCATATCTCTCTCCTCATGTATCTGTAGTTCTGTAGTATTGTAGTTCTCCGTGTAGAGTTGAAGAATGATTGATTGCCTGGCTTTGCTTAGCACATGTATGTATATACACTGTCTATAATTTGTATATAAACCACTGTTTGTAATGACAAAACCTCTGTGTCCTGTATTTTGCTCCAGGGTTGCCTCAAAATAGTAGCCACACTGTAATCACTCTGACAGGTTATGGGTCCAGCACGCTTCCCCTGTGTTGTAATCACTCTGATACTTTCTTACAGCAGGTTGTAAGTGAATCGGCGCTGTTGTTAAGTTAGTGAGATGGTTATTAAGTGAACCTGGTTTCCCTGTTGACTTTGTTCATCAGAAGAGAATCACGTGACTCTGGCACACTGCAATGGTCATAAATATGTAGGAAGCTCCCCTCCCTAGATTAAAATATTCTTTATTCATAATATTAAGAGAGACAGAATATTATATTTCCCAAAAGGAGAAATAGGGAAACGTGTTCTTAAAGGCAGAAAGCAGCTCCAAAACCTTCCAGCAGATGCCTGAAGTCTTTAGAGATGGATATTTTGTACCTATTAAGAAACACTGGACCAATCTATTCATAAATAAAATGCCTTTAGCTCCAGTTGATGGGATTGAGAATTTACATTCCCCCCTCCCCCCCCCACCCGGGGTGAAATGCTCCAAAGTCTGCTACCGGTTTGCTACACTTCACTACCGGTTTGCTGCACGTGCGTATGCGCACCAAATGCGTGCTTTGTGCACATGCACACTGCAGGCACTACCGCACAGTGCTGAAAAAGGAGGATTAAGAAGCCTTTTCTAAGGTAAGTAGAACAGCGAGGGGGGAAACAGCTGTGCCGTGCGATTTAGATTCGCTAGAAAGCAGAATTTCCTGCTTCCTAGAGAATATAAGTCGCGTGGCACAGCTGATCATCGGAATACCGGTTCGTCTGAACCGGTAGCATTTTTTTACTACCAGTTTACTACCGGTAGCATTTTTTTACTATCGATTCAGGCGAACCGGTCCGAACCAGTAACATTTCACCCCTGCTCCCACCCAAATTCTAAGGAAAGGACATGATCTCTAGGACATAATAGGATTAACCCATTTTAACATTGAAATAGTAAAAGTCACAGGGCACACTACATTGCATAACATTGCATAACCCCCTGGAGCATCTCAGACCCTATAAAAATCCATCCATTCCTAAGCCAAGGGGTCAGCTACCCCAGGAACATTTCATGGAAGTTTCTGGTATCCCAATAAACACAGTCCTTTTCTCCAATCAGACTCCATTTTATTTCCAACATTTTTCTCGTGGCTTGGCACCGGACCAGATTTTTCTTCCAACAAATATGAGTCACTTGCCAAGCACCTGAATTTTGATCATATGACCATGGGGATGCCACAACGGTCATAAGTATGAAAAATGGTCATAAGTGAGTGCCATTGTAACTTTGAACATTACTAAATGGACTCATGTAAGCCAAGTACTACCTGTATCACTATATAATTGTGCCATTAACATGGAAGTTACAATTTTTGCACATTTTATGCATTTGTTGAGTAATTTCACTTGTGGCCTCACTGCTGTTGTCCAAAATGATCAAACTGTGTCTCTTTCTCTATTGGCTCCTTGTGAAAAACAAATTTCTGTTTGATTAGCACAGCATTATCACACTAATGTGTCCGAGAGTTGATGGGAGAGTAAAATAGTTGTGGTTGTCAGCTGCCTGGATAATCATCCATCTTTGATACAGAGTCATGAGCACTTCCTAAATTTATTGGATGTAGAAATATCTGCATTCCACTTTCACAATTCCAGGTCTCTGATTTGCATAGTATACAAATAGCTGGGATAGGACAGGAAGGAAATTCTTCTGATTAAATTATGGAGTGCTCTGGCTGTGTGCAGAATATAGATCCATACAATGCAGCAGAAACAGGAACCCACTTCTTCAAGGTTAATTTTCTTTTTAACAATTTACAATGTATTTTATTGCTTAAAAGAGGATCAGAGAAGAAATGAGGTAGCTCTATCCACACCTATCATCTGTGTCTGTCTTTCTGTCTGTCTGTCTGTTTAACTATTTATATCATCTATCGATCGATCAGTCAATCGATCTATAGTATCTATCATCTATCTAGCTATATCATCTATCTATCATCTATCACTATCTATCATTATGTCTGTCTATATCTATCAATCTATCGATCGATCTATCGATCATCTATCACTATCTCTATCTATTTATCATTATGTCTATCTGTCTGTCTATCGATCTATCAATCTATCAATCTATCATCTATCATTTATCTATCCATCATCTATCACTATCTCTAGCTATCTATCATTATGTCTATCTATCTGTCTGTCTATCTATCTATCTATCATCTATTTATATAATCTATCAATCAATCAATCAATCAATAGTATCTATCGTCTATCTATCTATCATCTATCTATCATCTATCACTATCTATCATTATGTCTGTCTATATCAATCTATCGATCGATCTATCGATCATCTATCACCTATCACTATCTCTATCTATTTATCATTATGTCTATCTGTCTGTCTATCGATCTATCAATCTATCGATCTATCATCTATCATCTATCATTTATCTATCCATCATCTATCACTATCTCTATCTATCATTATGTCTATCTATCTGTCTGTCTATCTATCTATCTATCTATCATCTATTTATATCATCTATCGATCAATCAATCAATCAATCAATAGTATCTATCGTCTATCTATCTATCATCTATCTATCATCTATCACTATCTATCATTATGTATCTGTCTATATCGATCGATCGATCATCTATCGATCATCTATCACTATCTCTATCTATCTATCATTATGTCTATCTATCTATCTCTATCTACAGTCTATCACTATCTCTCTATCTGTCTGCCTCTGTCTCTCTCTCTCTGTCTCTCTCTGTCTCTGTCTCTGTCTCTCTCTGTCTCTGTGTCTGTGTGTGTTTGTGTGTGCATACTTGCACACATACACATACCCCCAGAGTAATTATGTACCATAAAGTCTGTGTGTACTCTTAGCAATCCCATCAATCACTGGTTGTCAATCTATCTTTTGGGCTTTTTTTTTTTTTGCTTGTTGTATTTTCAAATATTCATTGAAAGAAAATAAAGCATGAAAAAAAATTATAAATGCCCTTCGCTTCCTTATTTTAAGTTTAAGAGCATGTCTTTGGCTTGTAAAAGAAGGAAGGAAGGGAGAGAGGGAGGGAGGGAGGGAGGGAGGGAGGGAGGAAGGAAGGAAGGAAGGAAGGAAGGAAGGAAGGAAGGAAGGAAGGAAAATTAATTTACTATTTTATGCTTCCCAGAGTCACACTCTTGTGAGATGGTTGTTTATATAAATATGAATGAATGAATGAATGAATATGGTTCCCCAAGGAATAAATTGAGAATTACTGAAGAACAGGTTCAGTTGAATGCAACGTATTGACTCTAAAATGTATGGAAAATAGAAAACATGAATAAAATGAGTTTCTGGCTTGCTGGTAACTGGTTGTAGTGATTAAATATCTGTGGGGGGAAGGGGCTAGAACATACGAATACTCACATATTCATGCATGAATATATTCACTGCTCTTAATTCCCCACCAATAGATTTGATATCCTACAGCTACAATTCTTCAGGTTGTTGGTGTGTACACAGGATGAGTTCAGTGGTGAAATCCAAATTTTTTTACTACCGGTTCTGTGGGTGTGGCCTGATGGGTTGGTGTAGCTTGGTGGACATGGCAGGGGAAGGATACTGCAAAATCTCCATTCCTACCCCACTCCAGGGGAAAGATACTGCAAAATTCCCATTCCCTCCCCACTCCAGGGGAAGGATACTACAAAATCCCCATTCTGTCCGCACTCCTGGGGGAAGGATATTGCAAAAGTTCCATTCCCACCCCATTCTGGGGCCAGCCAGAGGTGGTTTTTGCCGGTTCTCCAAACTACTCAAAATTTCTGCTACCGGTTCTCCAGAATCTGTCAGAACCTGCTGGATTTCACCCCTGGATGAGTTGCTGTTGAGTTTATGTTTTTGTTCTTTCTATCTCACAGCTAATGTTGATTATGAACCCTCCCTCTTAACCAGACTGAATTTGGCTCCTCCCTGCCATTTCTTCATTGCCTGGTATTCTTTTTTTAAAAAAAACTTTATTTGTCAAACAAAAATTACAAATTTGAACAAGCAAAATAAGAAAATTAAAATATAAACAGGGATGATAGGCTCTCTTAGGGTCTTCTTAAATAAAGGGTGAGGGCCACAGAAGTTAAATTAGAATTAAAATAATGAAAGTTAATGGCTGAGACAACTAAATTGGGTAAGATATTCCAGACTTTGACAACTCTGTTACAAAAATCTATTTATTTATTTTTTACAACCAAGTTTGGAACAGTTTACATTAATGTATGAAGGCAGATATATGTGTCCCAGGATAATGATGCAAGATCAAATTTGAATCAGTCACCAGGACCAGAGATTTATTCTTCTGAGCTTTCAGACTCATAGTGGAGCCCATCTTCAGGGAATTTCTCTCTACTGGAATACTTGCTTTGGGCTGTTCTATGAGTTGTGTTTATGTGGTGCTTTCCTATTGGCTGATTGGTGTGTTGATGGCTGGCAATTGGCTGTTTTTTCCTTATGTTGCCAAGCCCTCAGCTCCTAAATATTTGATAGGCTGGTGGTAATTCAGCACTCCTGTTGACTGACAAGGGGCCCGTTTCCCAGGTTTCAGTCATTTCCCTGGCTATCTTTGTACCTGCTCGACCGACAATCTTAGTAGCTGCAAAATTAAATGTGTGTCCCTGCTCATTGCAATGTGAGGCTACCAAGGAATTGGCTCTCCTTGTCTAGTTTACAGTAAGTTTAATAACAATAGCAATAGCACTTAGACTTATATACCGCTTCACAGTGCTTTACATCCCTCTCTAAGCAGTTTACCGAGTCAGCATATTGCCCATAACCATCTGGGTCCTCATTTTACTGACCTTGGAAGGATGGAAAGCTAACTCAACCTTAATATGATTGTTTGCACGTGTTACATTACAATTAAAACTAAAAAAAGGCATTTACAGGTAAAGCGTTACCATGTACAATTTTGTATTCTATACCTAAGTCTAACCGAAAGCATTGCGATTCTAAGCTATCCAAACCTAGAATTTCAAGCTTGGTATCATAAGATATTCTATTATGGACTGAAGGATGCAAGACTTTTCTTGTAAAGTATTTCTGAACTCTCTTGATTGTATTAATATCCGATATGCAGTAAGGATTCTGGTTTTGATACCGGTGCTGGCAAGTGTCACCAAGTTATCCTCACCAGCAAGCATCTGGATGGCAGATGGAGCAACCACAGGGATCTATTGTTCACTGATTATTATTAGTTGGATTCCTCTTTAAATTACAGCCATTATACCTATATCTAAATATGCATTGTTCATATCAAGTAGCAGAAAGAAAGGTAATATGGTGATCAAGGAACCAGTGCACCATCATTGCTTTGGGGGGTCCAGCAAGTTCATTGATTTCCTTCATTTATTTTCCTAAGTATTCTTTTTTTAAAAAAAAAAGAAGAAGAAGAAGTCCCTAGCATTATATTTATTTCCAAGAATGCCACATAGGCCCTATAAGAACGGTTGTAAACATAAAAATGATGAGTGAATTCAGCTCAAGGCTTTATATAGGAAGTCCTTGAGTTATGGCCATAATAGAGCTTTGCCATTATGGTCCTAAGTCATCAGGGTTGGAAGTCGACCATCATGTGACCAGACCCATTTTATTGCTTATTTTTGTGGTGGTCATTAAGTGAAAGTTAAGGCATAAAGCGAATCCATGCTTTGCTATGGGCTGTTTTTGCCAAATATTGAAACTGAAAACATTGTAAATTGTCACTTGTGTGATTGCAGGATGGTTCAAATAGCTGTAATATCTGTGGGTCGGTTGCTGGGTGCCCAATTTCTGGTCACATGACTGTGGCAGGAGGGCAGCTGTCTTCAGAACCAGTCATAAGTACCTTTTGGGTGGGGCTGGGGTCCAACTTGAATGGTCACTAAGTGACCTGTCATAAGTCAAGGACTAACATTATTTAAAACTATGTTTGCCTTTACTCATATATTTAGAACTGTCTCAGTCTCCCCCACCACACCATGGGTGTGCACAGCACTGTGAGAAGCTGAAAGGGGTAGTAGAGATTGGCCTTATCAATCTATGTCCTAGTGAAGAAGTCACCTGGGCAGCCATTTTGTGAGTTGGCAAGCCCCGACCTTCTTGAGGGCAACCATTTTGGAAACAACATGGTTTCCAAAATTCCAAACGTGATTGTCAACCCAAAACGTTTGTCTGTCCCATATGAAAGACTACAGGTTTTATGTCAGTGGGTCTTCCTTTGTATCACTTTCTACTCATAATGCAATGGATATGCCAAAATTAATTTCCTGTTGTCACACTGGTCCGTTCTTTATGGGCTATTGATTTATTAAATTTTATGCTTGTCATCTCTCTGTCAGGTGACTCTGGATGGCTGACAACAATATAAAAACACAATATGAAGCAATAAGAACATTAAAAATCTTCAGCAATAAGACTGAAAACATTAAAAATTACCTAGACTAGATAAAATGATCTGTGTTTTATTTAAATATTTTCATACTAATAATTGCTATGGAAATCTTTTACCCTCCTCCCAACCGATTCTGGCTCTCAAATAACTGGGGATCTTCTTAGTGACTGGATTTTGTAGGAGATTTGGAAATCTCCAATTAAAAGGTAAAGCTAAACATTCCTTATTTTATCATCCTTGAATTGACAGGTTTGCTTTGGTGTTGCTTTGGGATGATATGGCCTTTCACATAAGGTTTCAATCTCTCTCTTGCACACTTTTTCTTTTTCAGTTTAGTGGAGCTGAAATGATTTCCCAGTGATTTACAGCTGGAACGAGTATCGAAACAGACTTCGGTTCACTTGCTCAAATGCCTGGGCTTTTTGATTAAGTCACAGAGAGGTATAAGAGGGATGGAGGGAGGGAGGAAGGAAGGAAAAGAAGGAAGGGAGGGAGGAATGAAAGAAGAAGCAAGGAAGGAAGGAAGGAAGGAAAAAGAAGAGAGGGGAGGGAGGGAGGAAGGAAGGAAAAAGAAGAGGGAGGGAGGAATGAAGGAAGAAGCAAGCAAGGAAGGAAAAAGAAGAGAGAGGGAGGAAGGGAGGAAGGAAGGAAGCAAGCAGGGAAGGAAGGAAGGAAAAAGAAGAGGGGAGGGAGGGAGGAAGGAAAAAGAAGAGAGGGGGAGGATAGGGAGGGTCAATTTGGGTCTCTTTGGGATTAGGCCAAGAGATGAACTAATTTTCACCCTGGCTGTATCTAAAAGAGAACAGTTCCATCCTTTTACTTTTCTCTTTTAGATATGGACATGGAAAACAAATCCATTTTTAGATGCATTTATTTCCTCGCTGTATCACAACGTTGTTGTACACGTAACATCATAACACACGCCATGACCTTTGCCCAGGGGTGAAATGCTCCCAGTTCGGACCGGATCACCTGATCCGGTAGCGATGGTGGCGGGTGGTTCAGAGAACTGGTAGCAAAAATCCCTGCCTCCCCCCCACCATGCCCAGCTGAGCTGCATGATCATCAGAGGCTTTTTTTTTTTTTTACTTTTAAAACAACCTCTTCTGATGAAAAAATGCTTTTAAAAGTTAAAAAAAAAAAAAGCCTCTGATGATCGTGCGGTTCAGCTGGGATCGTCAGAGGCTTTCCAAAGCATTTTTTTCTGCAACCTCTTGGCCAAAGAGGTGGTAAAATGAATGCTTTGAAAAGTCTCTGACGATCCCAGCTAAGTTGCCTGATTATCAGAGAGGCATTTTTTAAAAAGCCTCTCTGACGATCCCAGCTGAGTTGCCTGATCAGCAGAGGCTTTTCAAAGCAGTAGAAAAAATGCTTTGAAAAGTTAAAAAAAAATGTTGGCCATGCCCACCCAGTCACATTACCCCTACCACCACCAAGCCACGCCCACAGAACCGGTAGTAACAAATTTTACATTTCACCCCTGCCTTTGCCCCGTCTTTCCCCCACCCAACCTCTTGGTGGCACTTACAACACTGGATTATAGAAAGCTGTCTCGGTATGAAAGGTGCATAACAACATTTTGTAAAGATTTCATGTCCCGCTGTCTTTCTCATCTCTAAGTGATTCCAATCCTCTTTGAGCTCTCTCCACAGATAGAGGCATCACGATATAATAACTTCTAGGAAAGAGAATAAAAATGATATATTTTGCTACAAGAAGGGAAGCTGGCCAAAGAATGGCCTCACAGCAGCCTAACTAGACAAAGAGGAGAACTGGAGAACAATTTCTCGTGTGGACTTCACAGCTGGCAATTGGGAGAACTGTAAATATGTATCGAGGTGCTGATTCTGCCTTCTGTTATCTGGGAAATCTGGATTTCCATTAGAAGATTATTTGGTTGCACTTGCAATAAATAAACTCTTACCGTAAATTAGATCTTTGGCCTCCCCAGTGGTAACAATGAAGGTAATCCTTGATTTACAACCACAATAGAGCCCACAAATATCTGTTGCTAAGAGAGACATCTGTTAAGTGAGTTTTACCCCATTTTATGACCTTCCTCGCGACAGCTGTAAAGGGACTCACTGCCCTGGTTAAGTTACTAACACGGTTGTTAAGTGAATCTGGTTTCCCCATTGACTTTGTGTCAGGGTTCCAACGGATGCCCTAATTAAATCATGAGCTTCGAGCCAAGCTTCAAAAGAAATCCAGTTATTTATTAGGAGCTTCATGTCGGCATATTCCAAGTGAAACCAACTCTGACCCTACGTAATTTACGCCCCAATTATGATCCTGTTTCCCCCTCGCCCAGGGTGTGTCATCAATCACATTTGCCAACGGAGCAATTTTGCAGGTTGTAGAGGTCACTCCCCTCCGGCTGCTGTGGGTAACTCTGGGATATAGCCTTGAGAAAGATATGCATGGAGAGCAGGCCATGGATGCTTTGCGAGTTGACATTTTGCTTGTCAGAAGGCCGCAATCACATGACCCCGTCGCAATCACATGACGTTATTGCACCTGTCATAAATATGAGTCTGCTGCCAAGGGCCTGAATTTTGATCACATGACCATGGGGATGCTGCAACAGTCATAAGTGTAAAAACTGATAATATGTCACTTTTTTCAGTGCTGTTGGAACTTTGAATGGTCATTTAATGAACTGTTGTAAGTCGAGGATGACCCTACATAGCAAGAAGAGTAGTAATGTTTGAGTTATTCAAGCTTGTCTATAGAGTTGTGGGTGCTTCATCACTGGAGGTTTTCAAGAAAAGATTAGACAACCATTTGTCCAGGATGGTATAAGGACTCCAACCTTGGGTAGGGGGCTAGACTAGAAGGCCTCCAAGGTCCTTTCAGCCTTATGATTCTCTCCTCTCTCTTGGCAGATAGCCCTGACACAATTTGACCTGTCTTAAGGGAATGAAAGAGTCATACAATGAAATTAAACTGAATATAGAAAAGTATGACAGATCTTTGAGAATGAGAGTGATGGGAACCAATGCTAGAAATCTTAGTGAAAAACATAATGAAAAGATGTAAGTGAAAAATATTTCATTGTGTGTAGATGTAACTAAAAGTGGTGCAGAGAAGAGCAACAAAAATGATTAGGGTGCTGGAGGCTAAAACATACAAAGAATGGTTACAGGAATTGGGTATATATCTACAGTTCCAATATTTGAGAGGCTCCTACAAAGACAAATGAGTCAAACTATTTTCCGAAGTACCAAAAGGCAAGAGAAGAAACAACGGTTGGAAACTAACCAAGGAGAGAAGCAACCTAGAACTAAGGAGAAATTTCCCAACAGAGAGCTCAATCAACCAAAGGAACAGCTTGCCTTCAGATGTTGTGAGTGATCCATCACTGGAGGCTTTCAAAAAAGAGATTGGACAACATTTGTCTGAAATGGTAGTCAGCCCTGGAGGCCATCTTTTCTTTTGGATCTTCAGGGCTGCGACACTTAGTGCTGTGGGAAAGTGGGAGGAGGGTTTGCATGGTAAAAGTATTTAGCCATAACAACATTCCTTTCTCTGAGAGTCAAGGACGTTCAGCCTGTACCTGGAAGTGGCGTGACTGGGAGGCATCTCCAGTTGGGATGGTGGATTGATTGGACCATGTGATGGACATGTGGGTGCAGGGGGAAGGTGGGTTTCACATACTATAGCTACTGGTTTGCCCAGCACCAGACATGTGAATGTGTGCGCGCACATGCATGTGACATCAAACATGGCAATTTGTGCGTGCACGCCATCCGCACATTTATGCAGCATCAAAAAGACAGTGATATAGGATGGAATTGCGCCAACCCACAGGTCGCCACTACCGGTTCATCCAAACTTGTCCAAACCGGCTGAATACCACCTCTGGTCCTGAGCCCCAAAAGCCGACCCGTTTGCTGGGTGGCGTAAAGACTCAGGGAAGATGGAGGCGTGGGTTGACAGGTATAGGATCTCCTGCTCGAGCAGCGGGTTGGATTAGAAGACATCCAAGGTCCTTTCCAAATTTATCATTCTATGTTTTATGTTTTATATATCAGAAAATAAGAGCATAGCTGAAAGACCAAAATGATAAAACATTCATGTGGCTTGTTTGGGGAGTGGCTGTATAATCTGTTGAGTATTGGAGTAGAGACAGCATATGCCCAATGACTGGAAAAACACAGTTCTTGTTCCCTTGTACTGTATAGAGGAAAAAATTAGAAAACATGAATGCAACAATTCCCTGAGACTGTTTCTTTAATATTCAAGGGAATGCATTGGGCAGAATTCTGATTTCAAGGGTATGAAAGTGGGATAAATTGGAAATTGCAATGTGAGCATGGATGCACATACCAGATTTTTTTAATTTATCCTGGAGGAATGTAGGGATGCTAGAATATTTAGTGATTTAGTGAAAGCCTATTGTAAAGGGAATAAACTTGAGTTATGGAATGCTTCGAATGGTGATGGGGTTGAAGGATGGCCGCTGAATGCAGTCAGAAGCGAGGCAGGAGTGAGAATAATTGGAACTCTTAGGAAGGGCTCACTGAGAAACTAATGACACCAGCTAGAGCAATCAACTTTAGAACTGACAATGAAGATACTGAAGTGGTAGACAGCTGCTGGCTCTTGGAATCAGCTATTGACAGTAAAGGAACTGGCTGTCAAGGAATATGCCACAGATTAGCACTTGACAGAGTAGTCATGAAGGCCTTGGAAAAGAGATTCGGGTGCTGGGATCCATCTATTCTTACAAAGTTTCAGAATTGCACAGCCAAAGTGCAGGGAGTAAAGAGGACGGCTTTGAAGGTCTGAGGGAAGATCTCCACCAAGGTAACAAACGGATAAACAAGACTTGAGCCCAAGCCAAGAATGTACTTTAGGAAAACACTTCAGACAGCTACACACAGACAAGGAGAAAGAGACAGAGAGAGTGGGGGGGAGGGAGGGACAGAGAGAAAGAGAGAGAGGGAGGAAGAGGGAGAGGGAGAGACAGACAGACAGAGCAAAAGCAACAGAGGGAGAGACAGAGAAAGAGGGAGAGGGAGCAACAGACACAGAGAGAGGGACAGAGAGAGAGACAGACAGAGCGAAAGCGACAGAGGGAGAGACAGAGAAAGAGGGAAAGGGAGAGGGAGAGACAGACACACAGAGAGAGACAGAGAAAGAGACAGAGAGAGCGAAAACAACAGAGGGAGTGACATAGAGACAGACAGACAGAGCGAAAGAGACAGAGGGAATGACAGAGAGACAGACAGACAGAGCGAAAGCGACAGAGGGAGAGACAGAGAGAGAGGAGGGGAGAGACAGAGAAAGAGGGAGAGACAGACACACAGAGAGAGACAGAGAGAGCGAAAACAACAGAGGGAGTGACATAGAGACAGACAGACAGAGCGAAAGAGACAGAGGGAATGACAGAGAGACAGACAGACAGAGCGAAAGCGACAGAGGGAGAGACAGAGAGAGAGGAGGGGAGAGACAGAGAAAGAGGGAGAGACAGACACACAGAGAGAGACAGAGAGAGAGAGAGACAGAGCGAAAACAACAGAGGGAGTGACATAGAGAGAGACAGACAGACAGAGCGAAAGAGAGAGGGAGAGACAGAGACAGACAGACAAAGCGAAAGCGACAGAGGGAGAGACAGAGATAGATATATATAGAGAGAGACAGACAGACAGAGCGAAAGCAACAGAGGGAGAAACAGAGAGAGTGAGAGAGAGAAAGAGGGAGTGGGAGAGACAGAGAGAGAGACTGACAGAGCAAAAGCGACAGAGGGAGAGACAGAGAGAGAGGAGGGGAGAGACAGAGAAAGAGGGAGAGGGAGAGGGAGAGACAGACACACACAGAGAGACAGAGAGAGAGACAGAGAGAGCGAAAACAACAGAGGGAGTGACATAGAGACAGACGGACAGAGCGAAAGAGACAGAGGGAATGACAGAGAGACAGACAGACAGAGCGAAAGCGACAGAGGGAGAGACAGAGAGAGAGGAGGGGAGAGACAGAGAAAGAGGGAGAGACAGACACACAGAGAGAGACAGAGAGAGAGAGAGACAGAGCGAAAACAACAGAGGGAGTGACATAGAGAGAGACAGACAGACAGAGCGAAAGAGAGAGGGAGAGACAGAGACAGACAGACAGACAAAGCGAAAGCGACAGAGGGAGAGACAGAGAGAGTGAGAGAGAGAAAGAGGGAGTGGGAGAGACAGAGAGAGAGACTGACAGAGCAAAAGCGACAGAGGGAGAGACAGAGAGAGAGGAGGGGAGAGACAGAGAAAGAGGGAGAGGGAGAGGGAGAGACAGACACACACAGAGAGACAGAGAGAGCGAAAACAACAGAGGGAGTGACATAGAGACAGACAGACAGAGCGAAAGCGACAGAGGGAGAGACAGAGAGAGAGGAGGGGAGAGACAGAGAAAGAGGGAGAGACAGACACACAGAGAGAGACAGAGAGAGAGAGAGAGCGAAAACAACAGAGGGAGTGACATAGAGAGAGAGAGACAGACAGAGCGAAAGAGAGAGGGAGAGACAGAGACAGACAGACAGACAAAGCGAAAGCGACAGAGGGAGAGACAGAGATATATATATAGAGAGAGAGACAGACAGACAGACAGAGCGAAAGCGACAGAGGGAGAAACAGAGAGAGTGAGAGAGAGAAAGAGGGAGTGGGAGAGACAGAGAGAGAGAGACTGACAGAGCAAAAGCGACAGAGGGAGAGACAGAGAGAGAGGGAGACAGAGAGAGAGACACACAGACAAAGCGAAAGAGTCAGAGGGAGAGACAGAGAGACTTGACTCTCATGAAGGTAAAAAAGAGAAGGAAAGCAACTTTAGGCTTTCAGGATTATGTTGCTTATAGATCTCCTAAACGTAGTTTAGATCTGCCCAGTGTTTCTTCTACCTCATAGGGTTGACACAACGATATTCCCTGTAAATAATGAAGGGTGGGCTTTGAAGAAGCTGGATAGAAAGAGTATTGATACTTTTTTTTTTATTTGATTTACTTTTGAACTTTGTGTTGGAGAAAATCATGAGAATTTCTCGGACAGCCAAAACAATAAATGGTTAATAGAACAAATCAATCTAGAGTTCTCAGTCAAGGCACAAATGATCAGATTCCAATTATCATGTATGTATATGTGTGTATACATATATGTATGTGTGTAGGTTTATACATATGTGTGTATATGTTTATGCATATGTATGGGTACGTGTGTATATATACAGGTAGTCCTTGACTTACAAGCTCAATCAAAATTTCTGTTGCTAAGTGAGACAATTAAGTGAGTTTTGTCCCCATTTTATGACTCTTCTTGCCACAGTTGTTAAGTGAATTGCTGAATTTGTCAAGTGAGTAACATTGTTGTTAAGTGAATCTGACTTCCCCATTGACTTTGCTTGTCAGAAGGATGCAAAAGGGGATCACGTGACCCTAGGACATTGCAAACCATCATAAATGCATGCCAGTTGCCAAGGGTCTGAATTTTGATCATGTGACCAGAAGAGTGTGCAATGGTTGTAAGTATGAAAAACAGTCATAAGTCATTTTTTTCAATGTCTTTGTAACTTTGAATGGTCACAAATGAACTGTTGTAAGCTGAAGACTACTTGGGTATCAGAGGTGGTATTCAGCAGGTTCTGACCAATTCTGGAGAACCAGTAGTGGAAATTTTGAATAGTTTGGAGAACCGGTAAATACCACCTCTGACTGGCCCCGCCCTCATCTATTTTCTGCCTCCCGAGTCCCAGCTGATCGGGAGGGAATGGGGATTTTGCAGTATCCATCCCCTGGAGCGGGGTGGGAATGGAGATTTTACAGTATCCTTCCCCTGCCATGCCCACTAAGCCACACACACAAAACCATGCCACGCCCACAAAGCCACACACACAGAACCAGTAGTAAAAAAATTTGAATCCCACCACTGTTGGTTATGGATATGGATATGGATATGGATATGGATATGGATATGGATATGGATATGGATATGGATATGGATATGCAGTGGTGGGTTGCTACCGGTTCTCCCCGGTTCTTGCAAACTGGTAGTGGAAATTTTGAGTAGTTCAGAGAACCGGTAAATACCACCTCTACCTGGCCCTGCCCCCAATTTATTCGCTGCCTCCCGAGTCCCAGCTGATCGGCTAGAAGGAAAAAATCAGGGCTCACGTGACAAACAAGACACCTTAGCTTTAAATTGAGAAGCCAAGAAGCCTCCCAACTGATCGGCTAGAACTGATCCATTCCTTGTAAACCGCTCGGTGGTGGTAGATTGGCAATTGAGGCCAAGCTGCCTGAAAGCGGTTTCTGATGCTCTCGGTGGTGGCAGAGCGGCAAAAAACTGTTTAAACTCTTGCCGCGGCCGCCCTACAGCTGATCAGCGATAAAAGGCAGTGTCGTGGTAGACCAGTGTGCTCCAGAAACAAATGGGTGCAAGCAGTTAAAAGCCTGGTAGACCAGTAGCTCTGCTAAATCCTAAAAAATTGTCACATGACCATCAAACCATGCCCACAAAATAAGCCACGCCCACAGAACTGGTAATAAAAATTTTTAGAACCCACCCCTGTGGATAAGGATATGGATATGGATATGGATATGGATATGGATATGGATATGGATATGGATATGGATATGGATATGGATATGGATATGGATATGGATATGGATATGGATATATAGGTCCTTTCTCCATGTTCTCACTATATTAACCTCTTAAATTGTTCTCCATCTGCTTGGAGAACTGAGGAAAAGGCACCACTTTATCCTTTCACTAGCCATTATTAAGAGCAATCTCTTTCTTCTCAGCTGTTTTCCCATTTGCACCGAATGGCACAACTAAGGAATATCTAAAGGATGCAGCTGTCTGCAAGGAATATAAATCCTTCCATTCCCCACCATCAAGTCAGAGCTGAAAAAGCTTCTTGGATGAGAAGCGAAATGTCTTCAATGAAAAACCAGAAAGTCCAGTTGCCTCTTGAAGAAAGCACCTTTGGGACAACGATGAACCTGGATGACAGAGAATTTCCATAGACATTAAGGAATACGTGTATTGTTCTGTAGTTTCCTCCCCATACATCCTTGCTTCTTTCCATACTTCACCATTCAATATTGGGTACAAGAAAGAGGGAGAGAGAGAAAGAGAGAGAAAGAGAGGGGGGGGAGAGACCTTGGCATATGGATTAATGCATTGCAGACCACAATTTGGGGGTGGGGGGAAACCACTTTGCACGCATTAGTAAAATGCAACATTCGCTTACGTGATTCTCTCAATTACGCCTAATTAAGATTTCAGCTTCAGCTGGGAAATTGGTTATAGAAACAGATGTTTTTGAAATTGCTTGGATTTAACTTTGAAGCGTTATGCAAAAATTGTTAAAGTATAGGATATTATCTCAATTACTACCAAACCACAGGTTTCATTGGCAGCACGATCAGAGTTTTTAGATGCTCAGAAAACTGCTTTTAAGGTTGGGCAATAATGGGTCTGGGGAGAGATCATGAGCAAGAAAAAGAAGGTGTCGGAGAAACCTTCGTTTATGATCATGGTTTAGTACTAAAAAGACATAGCTGCAAATAGAATTATGGCTTCCTATGCATTTTAATATTCAGATCACATACAGAGAGAGGGACAGAGAGACAGAGAGAGAGACACAGAGAGGCACACACACACACACACACACACACACACTGAGACAGAGAGGCAGAGAAACAGAGACAGAGAGACAGAGAGACAAAGAGAGACAGAGACAGACAGAGAGAGACACACACACACAGAGAGAGAGACAGAAACAGAAACAGAGAGACAGAGAGAGACAGAGAGACAAAGAGAGACAGAGACAGACAGAGAGAGACACACACACAGAGAGAGAGACAGAGACAGAGACAGAGAGACAGAGAGACAAAGAGAGACAGAGACACACACAGAGAGAGAGAGAGAGAGACAGAGAGGCAGAGAAACAGAGACAGAGACAGAGAGACAGAGAGACAAAGAGAGACAGAGACAGACAGAGACAGACAGAGAGAGACACACAGAGAGAGAGAGAGAAACAGAAACAGAGAGACAGAGAGACAAAGAGAGACAGAGACAGACAGAGAGAGAGACACACACAGAGAGAGAGAGAGACAGAGAAGCAGAGAAACAGAGACAGAGAGACAGAGAGACAAAGAGAGACAGAGACAGACAGAGAGAGACACACACACAGAGAGAGAGACAGAAACAGAAACAGAGAGACAGAGAGAGACAGAGAGACAAAGAGAGACAGAGACAGACAGAGAGAGACACACACACACACACAGAGAGAGACAGAGAGACAGAGAGACAAAGAGAGACAGAGACACACACACAGAGAGAGAGCGACAGAGAGGCAGAGAAACAGATACAGAGACAGAGAGACAGAGAGACAAAGAGAGACAGAGACAGACAGAGACAGACAGAGACAAACAGAGAGAGAGACACACACACACAGAGAGAGACAGAAACAGAAACAGAGAGACAGAGAGACAAAGAGAGACAGAGACAGACAGAGAGAGAGACACACACACAGAGAGAGAGAGAGAGAGGCAGAGAAACAGAGACAGAGAGACAAAGAGAGACAGAGACAGACAGAGAGAGACACACACACAGAGAGAGAGAAACAGAAACAGAAACAGAGAGAAAGAGAGACAGAGAGACAAAGAGAGACAGAGACAGACAGAGAGAGACACACACACAGAGAGAGAGACAGAGACAGAGACAGAGAGACAGAGAGACAAAGAGACAGAGACACACACATACACACACAGAGAGAGACAGAGAGGCAGAGAAACAGAGACAGAGACAGAGAGACAGAGAGACAAAGAGAGACAGAGACAGACAGAGAGAAACAGAGAGAGAGACAGAGACAGAGACAGAGACAGAGAGACAAAGAGAGACAGAGACAGACAGAAAGAGACACACACAGAGAGAGAGACAGACAGAAACAGAGAGACAGAGACAGACAGAGAGACAGAGAGAGAGAGAGAGAAACAGACAGACAGACAGACAGACTGATTCCTTTGTGCACTGAGAGCTGCAGAAATATAGAAGGTTTTCCCAGTCCACCTGCTTATTTTGAACTAGAACATAAGATATGTATCACTGTGCAACCTGCCCCCAAATATTTCCCTTACTAGCTGCCAATCTTCCAACCCCATTAGATTTGGCAAGCGTAAGTAAGAGGCAGAAAGTTTTCTTCCATTTTGGGGGATAGCATAGCAATAGCATTTAGGCGTACGTATATACCATCCCATAGTGCTTTACAGCACTCTCTAGGAGGTTTAAAATGTAAGCATTATTGGCATATTGCCTCCAACTATTTGGATCCTCATTTTTTATCAACCTCAGAAGGATGGAAGCCAACCTTGAGCTGGTCAGGATTGAACTGCTGACAGTTGGCAGAATTAGCCTGCAACACTGCACTTTAACCACTGTGCCAATAGGTGCTCATAAGACACCCAACATCATAGGTCTGGCAAGTGAGAAGAAAATATACCGTATTTTTCAGACTATAAAATGCACCGGACTATAAGATGCACTGAAATTTACAGGAGGAAAACAAGGGAAAAAATCATTTTTAGCCTCCGCGCGTCAGATTTTCACCCTCCCTGCAGTGCTCGGCATGGCCCATTTTTGCCAAAATCGCACCCGTTTTTGTCCTGCAGCAAGTTTCTGGGGACTGGGGAGGGCGAAAATGCGATGCACAGAGGGTTTGCGAGGTCAAAAACGACCGAATTCGGTCTATAAAATACACCTAAATTTTCACCCACTTTTAGAGGGGAAGAAGATGCATTTTATACTCCAAAAAATACAGTAACTAGAAGCATCTCCTGAAATCATAACAAGCTGGCCAAATGTCAAAAGCAGCACTGTGTCACTGCAAGGCAAGTTTATTTATGGAAGAGCCATGGTGGCGCAATGGTTAGAATTGCAGGATTGCAGGCTAATTCTGCCCACTGCCAGAAGTTCAATCCTGACCGGATCAAGGTTGACACAACCTTCCATCCTTCTGAGGTCGGTAAAATGAGGACCCAGATTGATGGGGGCAATAAACCATTTAGAGAGCGCTGTAAAGCACTGCGAAGCGGTATATAAGTCTAAGTGCTATTGCTATTCTTTTATTTTTCATTTCATTTATTAAATTTCAACATCACTCTCAAGTTGCTAAGGCGAAGATGTAATCTGAGACTTATTCCTGTATGAACTGCTGAAGAGGCTAATTTTATAAGCGATAACGGAGGGATGCCTTCTGAATAGACTGGGACTCTGACACTTCTTCTAAAGACTTTTGCAACAAGCAAAGTCAATAGGGAAGGCAGATTCACTTAACAACCATGTTATTTATTTATTTATTTATTCATTCATTCATTCATTCATTCATTCATTCATTCATTGATTGGTTCACTTTATATGCCGCCCTTCTCCGGAGACTCAGGGCGGCTTACAATGCGTTAAGCAATAGCCTTCATACTTTTGTATATACCTGCTTAGTAGGGCTTTCGGGGGCCCCCTAAGCGGTGTTCTTTTTTATACAAAATCAGCTTATTGCCCCCACAAACCGGGTCCTCATTTTACCTACCTCGGAAGGATGGAAGGCTAAGTCAACCTTGAGCCTGGTGAGAGTTGAACCTGCAGTAATTGCAGGCAGCTGGTGCTAGTTAACAGCACTTTAGTCTGCTGCGCCACCAAGGTGATTCACTTAAGCACTGTGGCAAATAGGTTGCAAAACGAGGCAAAACTCACTTAGCCACTGTCTTGCTTAGCAATGGAAATTTTGGCGCAATGCCTGCAAGGTTGTAGTAACCATGGGAATGTTGCCACGGTCCTATGAGCCAAGGTTGTATGTGTATAAGTCATCGTAACTTTGAATGGTCACTAAATGAATGGTGGTAAGTCAAGCACTACCTGTACTAACTTTACTCTTTTCAAATGCTTCTCCGATAACAGAGAGCTTGCAAATGTTTATTTCCTCACTCGGTGATGGGTTTCCCTCCTGTTGACAAAGTCTGTTTGACAGTGAGGAGAAGGTCTAATACAGTATATGACACCAGGAAAGAAGAACAGGTGCTGTCTCTGACACATTCCTAATCAGTGTGACATTTCAAATAAGATTGTTTCATGCAGCAGACACACAAAAAATGACCTTGGTTTACTTCTAGGACTTACAACTTATGTAATATCATTGGACAGTAGTGGGTAGAATTTCAATTTTGATACAGCATAAAAGCTACCATATGGAGTGGTGCAGTGGCCTAGAGGTAGAGCTCTCGCCTCACAATCAGGAGGCTGTGAGTTCGATCCTAGGTAGAGGCAGATACCTTATCTCTCTGGGCACAATGAGAATATATCTGCTGAACAAAACTCCGTATTGGTGACAGGAAAGGCATCTGGCCAGTAAACACTCTGCTAGCTCCATTCAATCGCCCAGACTCTACCCTGCAAGGGATTATGGAGTCATTAAAAAATGATGGTGATGCTAAAAGCTACCATATGATAAGATAGTTCTACCAAAATGACCCAGGGAATGATCTGGGAATTAATTTTCAGTAGTTGAAACTACCATCCATATTCCGATTTGAAAGTTAACTCTGCATACATATACATATAGCTCAGGGTTGAACTGTGGGGTTCTTGGTGCTCTCTGAGCTTGATTATTTGCTTGCAGATGTTTCATTACCCAACTAGGTAACATCATCAAGGCTACTGGGTGTGGCGTTTGTTCCTTGTTTATTTACAGTAGCTTGCTCTGTCCATTTTAGTGTGGAGGCACTTCCTTCCTTCCTTGGTAGTTTCTTGATTAGAATATTGTTCTCTGCTTGTTGGCCTGGTGTTAATCCTTGCTTATCTGAATGTTGGCCGAAGGACGGATAAAAGATCATTCAAGAGAGATCCAACCAACCGAAGGAGAAATTTCCTGACTGTGAGAACAATTAATCAGTGGAACAGCTTGCCTCCAGAAGCTGGGTGCTCCATCACCCAAGAGATTGGATAGTCATTTGTCCGGAATAATACAGCAGCCGAGATGGCGAACCTATAGCACACGTGCCGGAAGTGGCATGCAAAGCCATCTCTCTGGGCACGCGAGCCATCTGTTCTGTCCCCATCCCACATGCACACACACCAACAGACGTCCAAGAGTTAAAGACTAAACCAGCCGACAAAATCCTTTTCCTTATGATAACGGAACTTGGCAACAACCTAGTGGCTGCCTGCCAAGAGTTTATTACTTACAAAGAGGAGAGATAACTTCTCCCCGCTTCTGGTACATCAAAGTAAACAGCTCAATAATTACAGAGTAAATCAAGTCCAAAGATAATCCAGCAAAGTCTATAGCAAAAGTCCGGCAATGCAGAATGGCATGGAAGCTTTCAGCTTTGTTCGTCACAAAGTTTGACTGGCCACCACGCTCCCTTTTATACCTTGTGGGGTGTGGTCCAGTGACTCAGCCTAATCTCAGGCACGCCTTTTCTTCTGTTGGGCGCGCTTATCTCTGCAACGCTGGCGTGGATCCAGCCAAGACTCATTACCCTCATCACTGTCCATCTGTGGCTGCGTGGACGTGCTTGGCCCTGGCCCTATCTCTTCCCCTTCGGCGGACACCGAAGTCATTGCCAGAGAGGAGGGTCCTGGAGAGGGAGGCCTTGCCAACTCCTCACCTTCACTCTCGGAGTCCTCTCCTGCCGATGACACAGGCTCAGGTAACGGAGCCACAACACCATTGCCCATTGGTCTTCTGGGTTCCGGCATGCACATGTGCGCCAGCCAGCTGGTCTTCACACGCACGGGAGCACTGGAAACTGAAAGAGCAGCCACCCAGTGAGTATGTGCGCACCAGGAAGATGATCTTCCGGTTTCCAGCATGCACATGTGCAGTGGCCAGCTGGTCTTCGCGTATGCATGCATACCAGAAACCAGAAGACCAGGTGGCCGGCGCACACATGCATTCTGGAAACCAGAAGATCATCTTCCCGGTGCGTGCATGCACCCCAGTCAGCTGCTCTTCCGGTTTCTGGCACGCACGCATGCACGCACACACACGTGCGCTACCGTTTCAGCACTTGGTGCTGAAAAGGTTCGCCAACACTGATGTAGGGTCGCCTGCTCGAGCAGCAGGTTATACTAGAACAGGGGTCTGCAACCTTAAATACTCAAAGAGCCATTTGGCCCCTTTTCCCAGAGAAAAGAAAACACCAGGAGCCACAAAACCTGGGTGGGCGTGGCCAACTCGATGTCACTCACTTCCACCAGTCACATGACACCCCCCTAGCCACGCCTACCCAACTGGTCATTAGGGCAGAGAACCAGTTGTTAAAAAACACCAGGAAGCACAAAATCCTTTTGACATATCTCTCTCTCTCCCCTCCCTCCCTCCCTCCTTCCCTCTCTCCCTCTCTCTCTGTATCTCTCTATGTCTCTGTCTCTCCCCCTCTCTCTGTATCTCTCTATGTCTATGTCTCTCCCCCTCTCTCTGTATCTCTCTATGTCTCTGTCTCTCCCCCTCTCTCTGTATCTCTCTATGTCTCTGTCTCTCCCCCTCTCTCTGTATCTCTCTATGTCTCTATGTCTCTGTCTCTCCCCCTCTCTCTGTATCTCTCTATGTCTCTGTCTCTCCCCCTCTCTCTGTATCTCTCTATGTCTCTGTCTCTCCCCCTCTCTCTGTATCTCTATGTCTCTGTCTCTCCCCCTCTCTCTGTATCTCTCTATGTCTCTGTCTCTCCCCCTCTCTCTGTATCTCTCTATGTCTCTGTCTCTCCCCCTCTCTCTGTATCTCTCTGACTCTGCCCTGGCTGCTTCTCCATCCCCCGCCAGCACCCTTACCTTCTCAGGCCAGGCAAGGAGTGACTGGGAGGGGAGGGTGAGGGGCGGGGCCAGCCAGTGGTGGGATCACCTGACAGGGAGCCACAGCAGAGGGCCCAAAGAGCCGCATGCAGCTCTGGAGCCACAGGTTGCTGACCCCTGGACTAGAAGATCTTCAAGGTCCCTTCCAATATTGTTATTCTGTGTTTTATAGTGCTTACATTATTTGGGCAAAAACTTTGAATCCTGCAAATGCCTCTCAGATCAGTTTCTCTTCCTGCGTCTCTAAACTTTAGCAACAGATTGTCGGGAAAAGCATTTCACTGTAAAAAGAAGAGATTAAAATTCCAAGACTTTACTAGGCTTAATACCATTTTTTTAAAAAATAAAATAAAAATGACACATGCCTATGAATATACTGAAAAATTACAGGCAGGCCTCGTTTTATTGCATTTTGGTTTATTGCATTTTGCCAATATGGCAGCAAAAAGATTACGATTCGCTGAAGGCTCAGATGATGATTAGCATTTTTTAGCAATAAAGTATTTTAATTAAAATAGATACTTTTCTATATAAGCTACTGATGTTTACTAGATTACAGTGTAATGTAAATATAACTTTCATATGTACTGGGAAACCAAAAAGTTTGACTGCTTTATAGGGATTCTCACTCTATTGCTGTTGTGGTTTGGTGCTCCAGCACCAAATCAGTTGAGGATCAGAGTCGGCATCAAGGCAACCTGAGAGCTCCAAGAGGGACGAGGGAATGGAGCTGGCAGAGAGAGAGACAGAGGCGGAGCCTGGGCCGTCCGTCAGCCCTCAGATGGAGAGTCAACAGCCCCCAGGTCTGGAGGTGGCTGATGAGGAAGAGGGGGAACAGCTGGGTCCAGTGCCTGACGTGTGGATGCGCAGAAGACAGAGGAGAGGAGAGCAGTGGAAATCTGTGGGCTGATCCTTGGGATGGAAGAGCCATTCTGCTAATGAAGCCCCACCCTAGTTCTGGTGATAAAAGGCAGGGGGCGGACATGAATAGGTGTGGCAGACAATTATTCATCTCCCTGCCGGATGGCCTTATTAGCCTACGATGAGAGAAACTTTTTGCTGGCGCTCCTAATAAAGGAATCATTGATTTAACTTCAGAGGGTTTGTCGTGTTTGGGGAGCTGGGTCAGAACCACTGCAATGGTCTGGAACTGAACCAGGGGTGGGTTTTACATTTTTTTACTATCAGTTCTGTGGGCGTGGCTTATTTTGTGGGAGTGGCTTGATGGTCATGTGACAATTCTTTAGGATTTAGCAGAGGTACTGGTCTACCAGGCTTTTAACTGCTTGTAGAGCTGTACTGATCTACCCATTTATTTTTGCAGGCGCTGATCTACTCATGTATTTTTGCAGGCACTGGTCTACCCATTTATTTTTGCAGGCACTGATCTACTCGTGTATTTTTGCAGGCACTGATCTACTCATGTATTTTTGCAGGCACTGATCTACTCATGTATTTTTGCAGGCTCTGATCTACTCATGTATTTTTGCAGGCACTGATCTACTCATGTATTTTTGCAGGCACTGGTCTACCCATTTATTTTTGCAGGCACTGATCTACTCGTGTATTTTTGCAGGCACTGATCTACTCATGTATTTTTGCAGGCATTGATCTACTCATGTATTTTTGCAGGCACTGATCTACTCATGTATTTTTGCAGGCTCTGATCTACTCATGTATTTTTGCAGGCACTGATCTACTCATGTATTTTTGCAGGCACTGGTCTACCCATTTATTTTTGCAGGCACTGATCTACTCGTGTATTTTTGCAGGCTCTGATCTACTCATGTATTTTTGCAGGCACTGATCTACTCATGTATTTTTGCAGGCACTGATCTACTCATGTATTTTTGCAGGCACTGATCTACTCATGTATTTTTGCAGGCACTGATCTACTCATGTATTTTTGCAGGCACTGGTCTACCCATTTATTTTTGCAGGCACTGATCTACTCATGTATTTTTGCAGGCACTGATCTACTCATGTATTTTTGCAGGCACTGGTCTACCCATTTATTTTTGCAGGCACTGATCTACTCATGTATTTTTGCAGGCTCTGATCTACTCATGTATTTTTGCAGGCATCGGTCTACTCATTTGTTTTCTTTTAACACTGATCAGCTGTAGGGCGGCCCTTTGAAGCCCCGCGGCAAGAGTTTAAACAGTCTTTTTCCCTCTAGCCATCAGCTGGGACTCAAGAGGCAGCAATAGATTGGGGGTGGGGCCAAATAAAAGGTAAGAATAACGCAGGGGGTGGGAGGCTGGGGGGGGCAGAACTGGTTCGGTGACGTCATATCGTCACCGCTACCGGCTCGGCGGAACCGGGGGGAACTGGGGGGAACCCACCACTGAATTGAACTGAGATATGCTGAGGATTTTCCCTGATTGCATTCTAAGGGAAGCAGATTCTGGGGAAAACATTTGGCTTGCAAAAAAGAATGCAAATGTTTTCAAAGCAAGGGGAGGGGAAACAGGAAGGACTGCTGAGAAGACCCGTCTCTTCGTTTCCTTAGATTTGCAAGATAGTCTCTAAATCTCTCAGAGAGAATGAAGCAATTATAGAAAGAAAATAATGAAGGGTAATGAAGCAGGGACCATCTGGGCGAGAAGCACAAAAGCAATTTTGGGGGAAAGGATTTAAAGCTTTCACTGTTACTGAACTTATTTTTCCTCTCTGCAGATGTTTTTTCTGATGAGGCTAACATCATCCGCGGGCAGGAGAATGGAATCTGATGTTACCTGTAGTCCTCGCCTTACGACAGTTCACTTAGTGACCATTCGAAATTACAACATCACTGAAAAGAGGGACTTTGTGTGACCCTTTTTCACACTGGCAACCATTGCAGCATCCCCATGGTCACGTGATCAAAATTCAGACAATCGGCAACCGACTCACATTTATGACGGTTGCTGCATCCCTGAATCACATGATCCTCCTTTGCGACTTTCTGACAAGCAAAGACAATGAGGGAAGTCAGGTTCACTTAACAATCGTGTGACAAACTGAACAACTGCAATGATTCCCTAAACAACGGGGTCAAGAAAGGTCGTAAAATGGGGCAAAATGACACTTAACAAATGTCTCACTTAGCAACATAAATTTTGGGCTCAATTGTGGTCGTAAGTCGAGGAGTTGCCTCGTAAAGAAATATTTATATATTTTATTTATATCGTATCCTTATTACTTTTATAAATAAATCAAGCGGGGGAGGGGGGGCAAACATACCTAATACTCCTTCCTCCTATTTTCCTCACCCCAACAACAACCCTGTGAGGTGGGTTTGGGTTGAGAGAGAATGATTGGCCCAATGTCACCCAGCCAACTTTCACGCCTAAGGCAGGGACTAGAATTGCTGCTGTCAGACCTGGAAGCCATCTTTTACATTTGGGCCTTCAGGCCTGCCACATTTTCTACTGTGGGAAAATGGGAGGGGGGATTGCATAGAGTATGAGTGATATGTAGTCAAAATAACATTCCTTTCTCAGAGAGTCAAGGACGTATTGCCCTGGCACCTGGAGGCGGATGACTGGGAGGTCTCTGGACAGTGGTTAATTGGACCATGTGATGGATATGTGGGTGCTGGGCAGGGACTTGAACTTTCACTTGGATGGGGAAAACCTGGAAACTTTCAGATTCGGGTTTTCCCAGATGTGCCAATATGACATCTTCAATAAAAGAACTTTGAGGAAACTCAATCCTCGGAGTCTTCTTTGGTTGGGGGTGTTACCTGGAACCCTGACATTAACCCAAATCTGAAAGTTTCCAGGTTTTCCCCACCCAAGTGAAAGTTCAAGTCCCTGCCCACACCCAAGTTTGCCATGTATATAAGTCTAAGTGCTGTTGCTATTGCTATCCTTGTCTAAGACCTTTAACTTTCAAAGAATATCGAAAAGTCAACAAACTTGAAGGAGGGAGGTTGCTTTTCCTTTGCATCTTTGCACATTTGATCTTGAGATAAAAATACAACCTATTTCAGTGGCTATGAATTCACAGCACCAGATGCGATGATAGGGCTCACTGTGTGATTTCACTACTTCCATAAACACAAACGCACATATTCCTTGACAAATGCATTCATGTTTATGGTTTTGCACTTGGCTTCGATGGCCCTTCTCTCTCTTAACGAACGTCTTTCTCGCCCAAGTGATCTTGCTAGTGCCTTCTTTTTCATTAGGAGCACGGCTTGGTGTCACTTCGCCTTCTAATCTAATTTTCAGAGTCAATTATGATTCCATTATCTCCGTGATTGTACGGCGGTCAGCTTGCACACGGTGTTTAATCGGCAACTTCCAGGCCTTGTGGTGTAAGTGCTTCCCATTATTTAGAATTTATGAGGAAATGAAATGCTACGATTTCGCACGCTGAAAATTTATCAGTCATGAAATCAACTTTAGGAGGACAAATAATGTCAAATGATGGTTTGGAAAAAGCTATTCAGCTGCCATTTCTTCAACCACTTGTAGAGACAAGATAAATATGTATACATTTAGGAACACACGTAAACATCCATATTTTGTGTGTGTGTGTCTGTATGTGTGTATATTAGAGAAATATAAAATCTGAGCAAAATGCCAACAGCAGGAAACAAAAAAGAATCCTTAATTATACTATAATTCTTAATGATATTATAGTATCGTATGATACTTGTAGTGTGTGTTCTTGTATATGAGTGTTGGGGTGGGGGTGTGTGGTTGGCTCAGCAGTTAACAATGCTGAGCTTGTGAGCTGGATAATTGACAGTCCCAGTTCGAGACCCGAGTGCTTGCACAATGGGATGAGCTCCCATTACTTACCCAGCTCCTGCCTTCTTAGCAGTTCAAAAGCATGCAAATGCAAATAGATAAATAGGTACTACTTTGGTGGGAGGTAACAGCATTCTGTGCATGTTTGGCATGTAGCCCTGCTGGCCATAATGCCTTTGGACAACCCTGGATCCCTCTGCCAAGAAATGGAGGTGATCACCAGCCCCTTAGAGCAGGGGTGTCAAACTGGTGGCCCACGGCCTGGATGCGTCACGTACAGGCCACACGCACCCCAGCTCCGCAAAGGGGAAATACATCGCAAAATGTCATGTGACGGCAATGTGACCCGTGCCCTAGAGTCAAATACAACTGAACAGGGGAAATCTTTGCTTTTACTTTTGTTTTTGCTTTTACTTTCAAGTTTATCTTTACTTCAACTTTCACTTTCATTCTTTCATGCATATATATTTATATCAGAAAGCTATTTAGCTAAGTATATATCAAAAAAGGAGAAAAAAGATAAACTAAAAACCAATCTACTTTATATACAGTATATATATATATAAAGTGTTTTTCTATTGAGGCTCCTGGTACCAATCCAGGAGCCCTCAAGCAGTCACATTCACAACAAACCATTTTATACCAAATTTATATTTTGCTGATAAAAAAATAAAGGGAGACTCGTATAGATCTATTTAGCTCTCATCAGCTAGCCATACCCTTACTTGGATTCGAACTTGGGCTGCCTGCATGTTAGGCAGTTATATTAATCTCTGAGCCACAAATTCTCCTCCCTTCATCAGCTTGGGCCAGGGGAGACTGCTTGAGGGTTCCTGGATTGGAACTCTTGGATTGGAGCTGAAAGGCAAAAGGGAGGCAGTATGCACCCTCCCACATGCTGGGGTAGACCAGGTGCCTCAATAGAAAAACATTTAATCTGTTTTGTGGGGGACTCTGCTGCTTGCTGCAAGGAGGTAAATTGCTGGGAGCAGATTTTTTTCCCCTTGTGCTAATCAAGCTATGCTGAAAATGAAAATGAAAGTAAAGCAGGCTGTTTGCTGCAAGGAGGCAAAATTGCTCAGAGGCAGAGGCAGATTTGTTTTTCTTCTTTTCCTCACCAAAAAAGGTAGGTGCGTCTTATAGTCCTGTACGTCTTATACTCCGAAAAATACGGTAATAGATTTAGCAAAAAAAAAAAAGGATCATATCACCATCTGACAAAAGAAAAGCATCATAATTCACAGCTGCTAAACTGTTCCCCAGAAAACTATATATTATGGCTAGGAGGCTACACCTCCTTTGGGGGAAAAAATCTTCTTTTTTCAAAGTGCAGCCATGCAAAGCTTCTTACATGGAATTTTAACTAGCAGTTAAGTTTCCCTTTTTGGAAATAAATTAAGGCTGGTTCATTTTGAGTAGCTGAAAGTTCTTTCCTGTTTGATCTGAGACCCACCTGGAGCTAAAATCAGGATTGTGGAGAAATCTCGGGGCAATTTCTACAAGAGGGGAACAAGGTTTTTCCTTCTCAATCTTTAGTGTGTTGGAAGAAATGTCCATCTGGGTTCAATTCTAAGTAGGGAGAAAGACACTGGAAATATGGAGACTGCTTGGAAAGATGGTTTAATGGTGGACAGGATCACATGGTTTTGAGGTCCTGAGGAAAAGGGCACATGGGTGAGGGAGAGATTTATACCCTTTGTTGTGCTTTGAATTGGAGTTTGTATTGGTTGTCAGACTCCCATGGGGCCATGCAGGGGTAACTTTGTAGGTTGCGTTTTGAGTCCCAGGCTTGGTTGAGCCTTACTGGATAATGATGTAATGAAGAGGGTTTGGGGCAATTCCTATTATAAGGTAAAGGTTCCCCTCGCACATATGTGCTAGACGTTCCCAACTCTAGGGGGCAGTGCTAATCTTCGTTTCTAAGCCGAAGAGCCAACACTGTCCGAAGACGTCTCCGTGGTCATGTGGCTGGCATGACTAAACGCCAAAGGCGCACGGAACACTGTTACCTTCCCACCAAAGGTGGTCCCTATTTTTCTACTTGCATTTTTTTATGTGCTTTCTAACTGCTAGGTTGGCAGAAGCTGGGACAAGTAACGGGAACTCACCCCGTTATGCGGCACTAGGGATTCGAACCACTGAACTGACCTTTTGATTGACAAGTTCAGTGTTTTAGCCACTGAGCCACCATGTCCCTTAATTCATATTATGGTTGAGGGTTAATCCTATCTTTGTTGAATCTTGGATGAGGGCATTTGCTTATGAATAGACCTAACAATCTCTTTATCTCTTAAGTGCTGACATCTGCTGTGGGCTATTGAGGAGGATGGGGGCTATTAAGAGTGAGTCTGCTTCCTGCCAAAAAAAACATGTTTCTCCATTTCTCATCCAGGGAGGTATAATATTCTACCTTTTTAATATTTCTTAGAATATTTCATTTTTCTAGGAGAGAGGTGGGTGCTAACTTCCTACAAGTGAACTATTCCCACTACGCTGTCAAACTACCTAGTAGGGCAGTATTACTATTATCCTTCTCATTTTTCCTATTACCTATTTCCTATAAATCGCAGGATACAGAAACAAATCTTCTAATAGTCTTCTTCTGACTATAACTTTGTTGCTTGTATCTTGCGATTTATATCAACTGTTTTATTTAGTACGATTTATGCTGATTGTGTTGTGGCCCATCAGCGGCCTGCACGGATTGTAGCTGATTCCGATGAGGAGGAGGCTGGTGTGGTGCTGCGCCAGCAGCCTGTGCAGCTGGCGCTTGAGTCAGACAGTGAGGAGGCTGGAGAAGATGTGGTGCCAGAGGCGGGGATTCAGCCAGGGCCTTCAGAACCTCCAGAAGCTCCTTTAAGTGAAGAGGACGAAGAGGAGGAGGCTCGTCTCAATGCGCAGAGCTGCCAAAAGGCAGGAGTGGTTCCTCAGGAGGAGGTCTCCTCGAGAGTAAGGCTTGGGGCTAATTGGCCACTCCCTTAGCCTACTTAAGAAGGAACGCTGCTTGCAACAGCTGTAGAGAACAACTTTAGTTCATTCTCTTTTGTGTCTGCAAAACTGCTTCTGGGCTTTCTGCCAACTCTAGTAAGACTGTGATTACCTTATCTTAGAATTCTGGTAGGCTGTTAAAACAGTTTATTAACAGCCTTTGAATGATAAAGACTAAGTTATTTTGAGTAAATAAGCTTTGTAAAGAGTTTGTGTGTGCTGCATTCTTTGGGGTCTGTAACTGGGGCAGAACAGATTGTTTATTTAGTATCCTGTGACTATCACTGAGTGTTGTATCTTAACGATTTATGATGAATGTATTTTATGGTGATTATGATCATGATTTATCACTTGTTGCTTGCATGTACACTGAGAGCTTATGCACTGGAGACCCACAAATTCCTTCTGTGTCCAATCACTCTTGGCCAATAAAGAATTCTAATTCTAATTTCATTTCACCGATGACCTGTTACAGCTGCTCACAATCAAAACTTCAAATTAAAATTTGGATCCTGAGGAAATCAAAGATGATTCTGCAATAGTGCCTTTCGAACATAGGAGATATGTTGCTATATCTATGTGTATTTCTCCTCAGCCGGGTATTTTCCTACGTAAACCAAGATTTTCAAAATGCAGCCATAGCTCAGTGAAATCACATCCACTAGTTTTAGGCTTTATCAGACAGCAAGCAAGCAGTTTGCTGCCTTTTGAGAGACTAATATAGATCTATTTTGGACTAATTAGTCCTCATCAGTTAGCCACACCCTCATCACATGTTTCCTCCCCGTAGAGGTATCTATCTATCTATACCTATCTATCTATAGATAGTCCTCGACCTAAAACCACAACTGAGCTCAAAAATTAGGTTGCTAAGTGAGACATTTGTTAAGTGAGTTTTGCCCCCTTCTACGACCTTTCTTGCCTCAGTTGTTAAGTGAATCACTACAGTTCTTAAATTAATAACATGGTTGAATCCAGAATCCCTATTGATTTTGCTTGTCAGAAAGTTGCAAAAAGTGATCCTATGACCCCAGGACACTGCAGCCGTCATAAATATGAGTAAGTTGCCAAGCATTTGAATTTTGATCACATGGCCATGTGGATGCTGTTATGATTGTAAGTGTGAAAAATGGTCATAAATCACTTTTTTTAGTGATGTTGTAACTTTGAAAAGTCACTAAATGAACTGTTGTAAGTCGAAGACTACTTGTATCTATCTATCGATGGATCAATGGATTGATGGATCTATCTATCTATCTATCTATCTATCTATCTATCTATCTATCTACCATATTTTTCAGAGTATAAGATGCACCTTCCGCCCCCCCCAAAGGGGGTGAAAATTTAGGTGCATCTTATACACCAAATGTAGCCCTGCCTACCCACTGGCCCTCACCCTTTGGCCTCTGCCTCCCAGCAGTTTACCTCCCTGCAACAAGCAGCAAGAAGAAACAGCTCGTTTCAGCTTCAGTACAGCCTAATTAGCACAAGTTGATTCGATTGGCCTCTCGACTCTCAGCTGTTTTGCTCTCAGCTGTTTTGTGCAGGCCTCTGCTGTTTGCTGCAAGGAGGTAAATTGCTGGGAGCAGATTTTTTTTCTTGTGTTAATCAAGCTATGCTGAAAATGAAAATGAAAGTAATGCAGGCTATTTGCTGTTTGCTGCAACGAGGTAAAATTGCTGGGGGGCAGAGGCAAATTTCTTTTTCTTGTTTTCCTCACCAAAAAAGGTAGGTGCGTCTTATAGTCCGGAGCGTCTTATACTCCGAAAAATACGGTATCTATCTATCTATCTATCATCCTTAACTTACAGCCATTTGTTTAGTGACCATTCAAAGTCACAACAGCACTGAAAAAAATGACTTATGATAATTTTTCATACTTACAACAATTGCGGCATTCCCATGGTCACATGATCAAAATTTGGCTGCTTGGGAACTGGCTCATATTTCTGATGGTTTCAGTATCCTGGGGTCATGTGATCCATTTTACAAGCTTCTGACAAGCAAAGCCAATGGTGAAGACAAATTCACTTAATATTCCTGTTACTAACTTAACAACTGCAGTGATTCACTTAAAAGTGGCAAGGAAGTTTGTTAAATGGGGCAAAAAACTCACTTAACAACTATCCTGCTTAGCAATGGAAATTTTGGGCTCAGTTGTGGTCATAAGATGAGGACAACCTATACGCTGCATTTATAAAGAGAGAGAAATAAAGTGATGAGGACTGGAAAATTAGACTATTCATAAAACAGCTTCTAAAAATGAATAAAATTATTTGAAAGTCTTCATTGATCCTCAGCTGAAAAATATCGAAGTCAAATGGAATTGGAATAGAAGTCAGGATTCAATCTATCTGTGCAAATGTCTCTCCAGAATTTAGTTTGATTTTAAGTCTTGAACTGTGCTGTCTTGGATGCTTTCATTTGTCTGGCTGCTTTATTAAATATTTCATTGCACAAACTTAAAAAATTCAATCAAACAAAATGCAGAGAGACTTTAATAATACAAAAGCAGAGCAGAGATACATATTCTGCGCAGTGCAATATTTATCAAAGCATCTGGGCACATGAAAGCATCAAACATCAAATTAAACCACAGGGCTAGTTAATGAATTGAACCTTTACCATAAAACAACAACAACACATACATCTAAAGACCAAATACCATTATTGGGAGGATAAAAAAATATCCTGTATGTGTTGTGGTCCACCAGCAGCCTGCAGACCTGGTAGCGGAGTCGAACAGTGAGGAGGCTGGGGAGGACAATAGGCCTGTCCTGGAGTCAGGGGAAGGCCCAGACGAGGACTCTGCTTCGGAGGCAGAGATGGGGCCAGGGCCATCTGGGAGCGATGCACGGACTCCGGAGCCTCCAGAGGCTGACAGCAGAGAGGCAGAGGAACAGGAGGAGCCTGTTCCTAGTGCACGTATGAGAAGAGCTGCCAGAAGGCAAGAGCAGCTGAAGCAAAAAGCACGACTTGGGAGTAAGGCCAGAAGATGATTGGCCCCTCCCATAAGGTTTAAAAGAGCAGCAATGAGCCGTTGTGTCCTTTGTAGAAAAGCAATGTTGATTCCAGTGCTTCTTGTCAGCGTCTCTTGAACTTTGTGGGGTTTTTGCCAAGAAAAACCTTTGGCAGATTGCCAAAGACATCAAAGGTTGGTGATAGGGCTGACGGACTGGTTATGAAGAATTTGTTTTGGACTAAGGTGAGAATGAATTAATTCTCAGCTGTTTTAATAAAATAAATTTGTTCAGGACTGAATTGTGTTTGGTAATCACTACTTGGGCCTCGGTCCCAACAATATAATAATTTCAAACATGGTCCTTTTAATGTATCTTTCCCAGGTATCTTGCATTATATATCGCAGCTCACATGGCCGATTTTGCCTTCTAAATTTGAAGATCTCTTTCCAAATTCAACAAGCAGACTCTAAAACTTTCCGTGGGTGATGGGATGCCCTAAAATGAGCATACTTAGACCCTGGACATTCGTGTAAATTTGTTCCTAACTGGACCTCAAGTTTATTCAGACATTGAATTCTGTAAATCTTTCCCGAGCTTTCTTTACCTCTCTAACAGAAATCCCATGTGATAATTATTATGCCAGGCATGCTTAAAGTGCAGTGCATTATTTGATCTGAAAAAATCCATCAACCTAGTTTAATGGGACACACTGATGTTTCATTAAACCAGATGTCATAAATGGCAACCAGTTGATTGAGCTAATGTAATTTATTTTTTGTAATTTAGTATGCTGTGGATGTTATCCAATGCAGACAGTGCTGATTGGGGAATTTTAATAATCTTTAACTACACATATTTGCATGACTGTCAGATGCATAAATATTATGTTCATGCTAACAATAATCAATAGGAGCCCTATAGCTCAATTCTAAGGACATTTCTATAGCACCATCATTTTCCCCCCAATATATCACAACATTCCATTGAAGAGTTGCTGCTGCAAGAAAATATATTTACCGTATTTTTCGGAGTATAAGACACACTGGAGTATAAGATGCACCTTAGTTTTTGGGGAGGAAAATAAGAAAAAAGCTGATTGGCAGGTGGATCGGCCTCCCGGAATACCCCCAATCAGCTGTTCCCAGAGGTGAATTTTAGCAAGAGGTTCCTTGGTTGTCAGTTCTGTGCCTTGCTCTTTTTTTGCTTTTTTTTCTGCCTCTGAAACTTCTGAAACTCCATTTCAGAAAAAAACTTTTTTCCTGCCTCTGAAAGCCTCCAAAACAGAGCTTCAGAAAAAAAACCTCTGAAGCTCTGTTTGGGGACCTCTTTTCTGAAGCTTCGTTTCTGATGCTTTTTTCAGCCTCTGAAACCTCCATTTGAGAAGCTGGGCAGGATTACATTCAGAGTATAAGATGCACCCAGATTTTCACCCACTTTTTTGGGGGGGAAAGGTGCATCTTATACTCCGAAAAATACAGTACTTATAACATTTCAAAGAATTGTCTGCAGTTTTGTTTAATTTTTTGTTCACATCAAAATGAACAGGATGGCTGTAGCTTAAGAAAATGTGTGTCTATGCTTTGGCATCTTTACTGGTACAAAATACATGCTTTAAATTTTTAAATGCTGTGGTTGAGCTTCATGGAATATTGCATAAATATAGCAGCTTTTGAACCAAGTAAGAACAGGGTGGAATTTATCATTTTTTTGACCCTGCAGGTTTGCAGAAAATGTTCTTACAGTCCTTCCAAATTTTACAGCTCTGAGTAGATCATCTGAAGGTGAAGCAGAAACTTCAGCATCTACAAATTCTGCTGATATTAACATAAAAATGATTATGTTTGATGAATATGAATGGACGCCAGATGACCACAAGGGAGAATATCTTTATTAAATTGCAAATCATTAAAGTAGAAGCTCATAAAAATGTAGTGGTCCTATTAGCATTTATAGAATTAATTGTGGCTTTGCCTAATTAACCTAGAAACGGTGGGATCCAGGATTTGAATCTGGCACTCCCTCTTGTAACTCATATTCCCCAAAAAGTTGATAATGGATGGGTAAGTACCAGAAATGCCTTTTCACAACCGGATGTCCACAGTTTTTCTGGACTACTGTTGTCATAAATACTAGGGTGTCAGGTGCAATTAACTAGGAATGGAAATAAAGTAGAATTGTGTGAACTCAACGATTCTAAACTGATGACATGTTTAACCCTGCTCTCCAGCTCAGCCTACTCATATCCTACACCAGGGGTAGGTTGCTACTGGTTTGCCCCGGTTCTGGCGAACCAGTAGCACCAGTAGCACCAGTGGCAGGAGGCTCCGCCCACTGCCCAGCCATCATCAAAAATGCTTTGTGCATGCGCAGAACCTTCTGTGGATGCACAGAAGCGCCGCACGCTCGCGAGCTCCCAATAGCGAACCAGTAGCGCCGGGATTTGAATCCTACTACTGTCCTACCCGTATATGTTGATGGGCCAGATGCATTATGAAGCTTGAAGAACACATTTTGATGAAGAAATAGTGCGGATTTGCTTCTTAAATGTCCAATCAGTTGTATTTACATTCAAGAGCAAACCAAACAAATGCCTATCTAGCAAAAATCAAGAAGTGAAAAACTTTTAAAAGCTTAAGGAAAATTCCGTACACATAACTAGATGCTAAGCTCCCTAAAACAGATACAATCAAGCAGTTTGTAGCATATAGGTAATCCAAAAGCATATAAGTAATCCTTGCCTGATCACTGTAATGGCCTCCCTTTCTCTTTCCCTTCCCTTTTCCCCTTCCCCTTCCCCTTCCCCTCCCACTCTACCTCCCTCTCCCCCTTCCATTTTGTCTTTTACTATATCTATCTTTCTATCATCTATCTATCTATCTATCTATCTATCTATCTATCTATCTATCTATCTAAATATCTATCTAAATATCTATCTATCTATCTATCTATCTATCTATCTATCTATCTATCTATGTATCTATCTATCTATCTAACATTTGCTAGACCAATTCTCGAATACAGCTCATCTGTCTGCAACCTGCACTGCATATCGGACATAAATAAAATTGAGAGTCCAGAGATATTTTACGAGAAGAGTCCTCCATTCCTCTAACCGCAATAAAATACCTTATGCCACCAGACTCCAAATTTTGGGCTTAGACAACTTAGAACTATGCCGACTTCGATCTGACCTAAGTGTAGTACATAAAATTAGCTACCCCAATGTCCTTCCTGTCAATGACTACTTCAGCTTCAACCATAACAATACATGAACAGACAATAGATACAAACTCAAGGTAAACCGCTCCAAACTCGAAACGGTTGCAGAAAATACGACTTCAGCACCAGAGTGGTCAATGCCTGGAATGCACTACCTGACTCTGTGGTCTCATCCCCAAACCCCCAAAACTTTAACCTTAAACTCTCTACTGTTGACCTCACCCCCATTTCTAAGAGATATGTAAGGGCCATGCATAAGTGCACCAGCACTGTCCTAATATTCCTTTTTACTTACTCTTTTCATGTATTCAAATTATGTTTATACTTTTACCTGTTATCTTATATATGCTTGATAAATAAATAAATAAATAAATAAATAAATAAATAAATCTATACACACACACACATACGTACGTACGTACATACGTATGTATGTGTCAGAGGTAGCATTCAGCCGGTTCGGACCGGTTCGCCTGAACTGGTAGCAGAAATCGTGGCTGCCCTAGCTCTATGCCATCCTATTTAGACACTTTTTTTGAGCTGGGTGCATGCGTGGAAGGTGTGTGTGCCAACAGAGCACATGTGCAGAAGTCGCATGCTCACATTTGTGAAACAATGGGGAAAGTAAGTGAATACCACCCCTGGTATGTATGTATGTTGTGTTCCTGTTACTGAGCCGAGATGGCACAGTGGTTAGGGTGCAGTACTGCAGCTACTTCAGTTGACTGCTAGTTTAGCAGATCAGCGGATCAAATCTCACCGGCTCAAGGTTGACTCAGCCTTCCATCCTTCCGAGGTGGGTAAAATGAGGACCCTGTTCTGTCCCCGTCTCACACACACACACCCACAGACAGTCAATAGTGAAATAAACCAGCCGACAAAGGTTTCTCTAAGAGCAGAATTGGCAGCAACCCAGTGGCTGGCTGCCAAGAGTTTTTTACTTACGAAGGGAGTGTTTTTCAAAGTCAACACACAAGCGATAAGAGAATACTCAAAAAGTCCAGCAATGCAGAGAGGCTTGTTCAATATCAGTTTTTGCTCGTCACAGAGCTTGAACAGCCACCACACCCCCTTTTATACCCTGTGGGGTGTGGTCCGGTGACTCAGCCTAATCCCTGGCACGCCTCTTCCTCTGCTGCACGCACTTATTTCTGTGATGCTGTTGAGGGTCCAGCCAAGACTCAGCATCATCATCATTACTGTCCACCTGCGGCTGCGTGGAAGTGCTTGGCCCCGGGCCTATCTCTTGGCCTTTGAAGGACACCGGAGGCATTGCCAGAGAGGAGGGTCCTGGAGAGGAAGGTCTTGCCAACTCCTCTCCTTCACTCTTGGAGTCCTCTCCTGCTGATAACACAGGCTCAGTGATCGGAGCGACAACAGACCCTGATTGTTGGGGGCAATATGCTATTTAGTATACTGTCTTTGGTGTAAGCCGCCCAGAGTCCTCAGTGAATGGGCGGCATAGAAATATGACTAATAAAATAAATAAATAAATAAATAAATAAATAAATAAATAAATAAATAAATAAACGAATTCACATCCATATCATTGCCAAGATAACTGCAGGGACAAAATTTTTCAGAGCCGGTGGAGGGTATCTTTGCCTTAACCTCTAAATCCTTTCCAATGCATTAACGTCTGTCGTACCAAATGTTCAAGAGCCGTAAAAAGTATGTCGCCTGGCATGGATCTGTAAAGAGGGCGGGGAGCTCTTGATCCATGTTAGAACTGCAAGATGTGCAAACTACTTGATTGTGATGGACAAGGCCTTTCAAACTGACAGGTGTTCCTGCTCAACTCATTTAAATGCAAAGCAATGATTTGACAATGTTCGAAACCCACACACACACATACACATAAATACTACTGAAGTTGTTTTTGTTTTTTGTTTTTTTTTGTTTGCAAGAATTAATGGATTAACTCTTGCTTATTTGATGAAGCAGGGAACTCTCTGATTTATTTTTCTTCCTGGTCTTCTTTTAGGGTTCTTTTTTTATATTACATAACAAACCAGGAAACTACTTAACACACTGGGCTAATGAATCTGTAATTAAATGCGTAATTACGCACAGTCACTCATGCCTTCGTCACATCCCATCTGGACTACTGTAATGCTCTCTACATGGGGCTCCCCTTGAGGAGCACCCGGAGGCTCCAACTGGTCCAGAATGCGGCCGCGCGGGTGGTTATGGGGGCGACTCAGCACTCCCATGTAACACCTCTCCTGCGTGAGCTGTACTGGCTTCCGGTGGTCTTCTGGGTGCGCTTCGAGGTACTGGTTACCACCTTTAGAGAGCTCCATGGCTTAGGACCCGGGTACTTACAAGACCGTCTTCTGCCACCGGTAGCCTCCCACCGACCAGTACACTCCCACAGAGAGGGCCTCCTCAGGGTGCCATCGGTCAGACAATGCCGGTTGGCGGCCTCCAGAGGGAGAGCATTCCCTGTGGGGGCATCTACCCTCTGGAACGAGTTGCCCCCAGAGATACGGCGGATCCCTGACCTTCGCGCTTTCCGAACTGCCCTAAAGACGTTTTTGTTTCATCAAGCCGGGCTGGCCTGACCTACTCTTTTTTTAAAAAAATTGTTTTAAAAAATTAGGGGGTTTAATATAGGGTTTTTAACTATGGGCCAAATTGATTTAATTGGATTTTAATATTGTTTTAAATTTTGTATCTGTGTATTTTATTTGCTGGCTGTTCACCGCCCCGAGTCCCTCAGGAGAAGGGCGGTATATAAATATAATAAACTATAACTAACTAACTAATAAACTAAACAGACAGTGTTCTTGATGAACAATGAAGTAGCAATCATTTTAATTTATTTATTCATGTATTTATTTAATATCCCGCCTTTATTAGTTTTATAAATAGCTCAAGGCCATTAATGAACCTGATATTCTCTTCTCCTATTTTTCCCGCAACAACAACCCTGTGAGGCAGTGGTGAAATCTGAACCGGTTTACTACCGGTTCACTAGCCGCGCATGTGCCAAATGCAGGCTGCAAGTGTGCATGTGCAGTGCGCACCAAAGGAAGGCTTGGGAAGGTAAGTAGAAGAGCACGCGGGGGGATGACCAACTGTGGTGCTGATCATCCCTCCACATTTTCCCCTCCGGCTCGGGCAAATAGGTAGTAAAAAATGCTTTAAAAAAGTTTTTAAAAAGGTTCCAACGATCACACGGCACAGCTGTGATCATCGGAGCCTTTTTTTTACCTTTTAAAAGCATTTTTTTACTATCGGCTCGGGCGAATAGGTAATTAAAAAAATGTTTTTAAAAAGTAAAAAAAAAAAAGGCTCCGGCAATCACGCGGCAGAGCTGTGATCATCGGAGCCTTTTTTTTTACTTTTTAAAATCATTTTTACTACCTATTCGCCCGAGCCAATAGTTTAAAAAATGCCTAAAAAGTTAAAAAAAAAAGTTCCGATGATCAGCTGAACAACGCACGATCATAGGAACTTTTTTTTTTTTTTACTTTTTAAAGCATATTTAACTACCGGTTCTGGAGAACTGGTAGTAAAAAAATGCTAAAAAGGTTTGTTTAAAAAAGTTCCGACGATCACGTGTCGCTCAGCTGATCGTCGGAACTTTTTTAATATATATTTTTACTACCAGTTCGGGCAAACCGGCACGAATCGGTAGCATTTTACCCCTGCTGTGAGGTGAGTTGGGCTGAGAAAGTGTGATTGGCTCAGTCACCCCAATGGCCTTCATGCCTAAGGCGGAACTAAAACTCCCCGTCTCCTAGTGATTGGCCGAAAGTCACCCAACCAGTTTTCATGGGATTCACAGTCTCCTTCTTTCTAGCCTTGTGCCTTAACCACTAGACCAAACTGGTTCTCATTTTATGACCCCCAAAATTCTCAGCCATTTCTAAAATATTATTATTACCTTTTAAGTTGAAAAAAATTACATGGTGCAATTTTAACTCAGCCATCATTTTTTGGTACAAGCTGTTCCCAAAATACTTATCTCATAACTGGATGCAGTACTCTAGGTGTGTTCTTACTAAGGCTTTATAAAGTGGTATTAGTACCTCACTTGATTTTGATTGTATCCCTCTGTTAATGCAATTTAGGATTGCATTGGCTGTTTTGACTGCCACTGCACACTGCTGGCTCATATTTAGCTGGTTGTCCACTAAGACTCCAAGATCCCTCTCACAGTTACTGCTATTAAGCCCGGTTTCACCCAGTCTATATGTGTGCTTTTGGTTTTTCTTGCCTAAGTGCAAGACTTTACTTTTCTCTACACTGAATTTCATTTTATTAAATAGGGCCCGATGTTCAAGTCTGTCAAGATCCATCTGGATCTTGAGCCTATCTTGTAAGGTGTTGACTGTTCCTGCTAACTTAGTATCATCTGCAAATTTGATAAGGCGCACGGAACGCTGTTCCCTTCCCACCAAAGGTGATCCCTATTTTTCTACTTGCATTTTTTACGTGCTTTCGAACTGCTAGGTTGGCAGAAGCTGGGACAAGTAACGGGAGCTCACCCCGTTACGCGGCGCTAGGGATTCGAACCATTGAACTGCCAACCTTTCGATCGACAAGTTCAGCATCTTAGCCACTGAGCCACCACGTCCCTTTTATATGTATCTATAGTCAAATAGATTGAAATCTATTGCAAAGAGTGGTTCTTTAGGTCAGAGGTAATTAGCACAGTACATTAGTGCTTCTGGCTGTTTCTCGCCCTGGAGGCTTCTGCCCCATTTTTTTTTTTAAATATGCTTTTAAGATATTTGATTAAATAAATTTAACATCCACCTCACTGAGGTGGTAAAGAGCACCCTGGGATGAATTCACCTTTTCATAAATAGACAGGCATGAAAAGTGCACATTTAGGATGATTGATGATTATGTGCCTTGCAATTGGTGCTCTTAATTATCACATAGAATTTCTTCAGCATAATCTCTGTATTCGCTAGATCAGTGATGGCTAACCTTTTTGCCATGGTGTGCCAGGAGCGGGGGAAGACCACACCCATAATTGTATGCGCCCCGCCCCTGTGTATGCGCGCATGGTTCCCCTGCTCCCCCCTCTGCTCCTGGCATGTGATGGCCCAGTGGGCCCATTTTTCTCTCTCCTCAGGCTCCAGAGCCTTTCTAGGAGTCTGGGGAGGGCGAAAACAGCCTTCCCCACTCTCCCAGAGGCTCTCCAGAGGCCGAAAACGGCCCAATTGCCAACGTCCAGTGAGCCCAGAAGGCCCAAAAATCAGCTTGCCGGCACACACACGTGTGTCAGAGCTGAGTTCACATGCCCACCGATATGGCTACACGTGCCACCTGTGGTACACGTGACATAGGTTCACCATCACGGCACTAGATATTAAAAACTATACACCGATAAGTCCTCAACGTATGACCACACTTGAGCCCAAAATTTATGTTGCTAAATGAGACAGGTGCTAAGTGAGTTTTGCCCCCTTTTATGACTTTTCTTGCCACGGTTGTTAAGTGAATCATTGTGGTTGTTAAGTTAGTAACACGGTTGTTAAGTGAATCTGGCTTCCCCATTACCTTTGCTTGTCAGATCACGAAAGGAGATCACATGACCCCGGGACACTATAACCGTCATAAATGTGAGTCAGTTACCAAGCAGCTGAATTTTGATCATATGACCATGGGGATGTGGCAATGGTCATAAGTATGAAAAAAATATACAGCAGGTATATGTATACAGTTTATGAGCAGTTGCTTAATAATTCTTAATAAGAGTTATTCGGAGTTTTAAAAAGCTATTTATAACCCATTCCCAAAGTTACAACTGCCATACACATACCCTGTGGTCACATGATCACATTTTGTGTACTTGACAACCGGCTCGCATTTACAAACCAGTTGCATGTAATAATGATTCATAATTTTTTTTTCCTGATTTCTGGCAAAGAGCACCCATTGAATATGCTGGAATTGCTTAACAACAGGGCTGGGATTCAGCCGGTTCAGACCAGTTCAGGCAAACTGGATGTTAATTTCAATCTGGTTTGCCGACCAGTTGTTCTAAGGACTGGCTGACCAGACCCACCCTGCCCCGCCCCTCCCAGGAGTCTCCATGTGGTCCGTTTTGGATGCCAGGTAAGTGCAGGGCACACGCGGAGGCTCTGGGAAGACAAAAATGGGCTGACCGGAAGTCTGGAAACAGGCCTGTTTCCAGCCTCCGGAGGGCCTTAGGTTCCCGAGGGGGGGGATGTTTTCGCCCTCCTGGAGGCTCCAGGAAAGCCTCTGGAGCCTGGGGAGGGCAAAAAATGGGCCTACCGGAAGTAGGCCCATTTCCAGCCTCCGTAGGGTGCGCGAAGCAAACCAGTTGTTACAACCAGTGAATCCCACTACTGCGTAACAACCATAATTCGCCTAACAACTGTGATAGTTCACAACCATCGTAAAAGCAGGCATAAGAATCCATTTAAAGCTACAATGACTTACAATCACAGTTTTGGACTCCGTTGTCCTATAAGCCAAACACTTCCTCTATGCTTTTAACCCAGAAAGATTGCCTATCTCGATCTTAGCCCCAAGTAACATAAAGTGGAGAATAAATGGAATTCAGAGGTTCATGAGGCTGGAGTAACTCATGACTGTACAATTCAGATTTTTTTTCTCTTTCTTTTTAGTTTAGCATAAAAGCAGGAGTACTGATAGAGATGGATTACACTTATTTCCCTTTCTCCTTCCTTCTTTCCCTGATGAATCTGTTTATGTAGGAAGACCTGCCAATTCATCCACCCTTAAGAATCTCTCCAAAAGTCCTTTCTCTTTTGGCAGTATTTCAAGGACAAATTCTCTTGACTTCAATGCCATGCAAATTGGGAGGTACCGTAATTTTAAGCGTATAAGATGCACCTTCCCCTCCCCAAAAGTGGGTGAAAACTTAGATGCATTTTATAGACCAAATATGGGCGTTTTTGGCCTCCCAAACCCGCCGCGCATTGCATTTTTGCCCTCCCAGCCCCGAGAAGCACTCTGTAGACCAAAAATGGGTGCATTTTTGGTGAAAACAGGCCCGTTTTTTGCCGAAAACGGGCCATGCAGAGCACTGCAGAGTGCTTCTGGGGGCCTGGGAGGGTGAAAATCTGACGTGCGGAGGCCAAAAATTAATTTTTTCTTGTTTTCCTCCTGTAAATTTAAGTGCATCTTATAGTACGGTGTGTCTTATAGTCCGAAAAATACGGTAAATCATTTTGAGAAAATTCTCTGCCCGGCATTTTTTAAAAAATGAATGAAAGAAAAATATGCAGTCTTGGATCCCGTATTGTTCCCCAGAGTTGTACCCTACCAGGTTTCTTGTAGCAAACGTGTTTGTAAATTGTCGTCGTCATTGTTAGTCGCAAAGTCGTGTCTGACCTATTGTGACCCCATGGACAACTTTCCTCCAGGCCTTCCTGTCCTCTACCATCCCCTGGAGTCCATTTAAGCTTACGCCGACTGCTTCAGTGACTCCATCCAGCCACCTCGTTCTCTGTCATCCCGTTCTTTTGCCCCCAATTTTTCCCAGCATTATTGAGGGAATTATTGAGGTTTGTAAATTAGAATCTGTTTAATCAGAGAGTGGAATCCTCCATTGGATATAAAAGCTGCAGCTGTGCCAAAACTTTTTTTCTTGCAGTTTTTGAGCAAAATTCACATTGTGTTTTATGACCGCAATAAATTAGGACGTAAAGTGAAATTTGGATATAAAACTGCAAACAATGGGAAATTTAGGAGGAGAGTTCAAGATTTTAAAACACAAAAGAAAAAAAAGCTCTTTTTAACTAGGGAATTGTAATAATTGAGATACTATTAATTGTATACTGTGTTGAAAGCAGAAATGGTTAAGTTGTGGTTTGGAGGAATATATGGGGGAAATTATTTGGTTTATTATTATTGGTAAATATAATTAATTGATTTGTAAGAAATTGGATTGCATGGAAATAATTGGAATATTCATGTTCATATTGATTAATATACAAAAAAGATAGTTTTATAACTAATTGATTTATATTAAAATGTTGAATTTCTATTAAACAACTGTATTACATAATTACATAATTAAACAATGTGGGGATGGATATAAAAATAGATGACAATGGGAAGGGGTATAATATAGAATAGAAGGGAAAAATTGAATTTGATTAAGATTAGAGATGAGGATGAAGGTTAATATTGGGTTTTTTTAAAAAATAGATGAGGAATAAATATGGCAAAAAGGAAATATAGAAATTGTAAATTTAACTGAAGTGACTAAACACTGTTTAAATTTGTGAACCGGCCAAATACTCTGTTCAAAGAAAATAAATTGTATGTTTGTATGTGTGTTTCTAATTACTGCTATTTATTCATATTTGTTCTCTTTTATTCTTTAAAGTTTAACCATTCATTCTTTATCTTAATTTCTTTATATTTGTTTGGGGTTGGCTTTCTTCCCTTTCATCTTTTTTATTGTACAGCAATCTTTCTCCTCAAACCTACCACTTCTCTCTTTTCTTTCCTTCTTACTTTCTCTTCCCCCCACCCTCTTCTTCTCCTCCCTACTTCCTCTTCCTTTCTCCTTCTCCTCCTCTCTTCCTCCCCCTCTTACCCTCCCTCCTACTCTAATTTCCCTTCCCTTCCTTCATCCCTCTCTATTGCTGTATCCTTTTTGCATATGGACTACTCAGAGGGCTGAAAAAGTTATTTTTGACTGGTCCTCGCACTTTTGACCAGTCCTCGAACTTACGACTGTCTTCACATTTTACGTTTTTTGCCCTATCTTATCACCATGGTGAAGAGAAGCAGTTGTGAAATGAGGGACATGGTTGTTAAGGATGCTGCATGGGCATAAATGTGAGGATGGTCATAAGTGTGAGGACCAGTCAAAAGTGCGAGGACCTGTCAGAAATGACTTTTTTCAGCCCTCTGAGTAGTCCCTATACACATAGCCATGGCCACCCGGTCACATGACCAGGTAGCCACGCCCACCCGGTCACATGACCAGGTAGCCATGCCCACCCGGTCACATGACCAGGTAGCCACGCCCTCAAAATAAGCCACGCCCACAATGGTGTCCCTCTTTACCAATCTTAAAATCTGGTCACCTTATGTAAGAGACAGTTGCCGAGTTCAAAAAGTCAAACCGCAGACTTAGCTAATGTTCTCCTTCCATGTCAAAATGCAGAACTAAAAACCATGAATCAGCCTTTTTGCCCAGCAACAAGGGGCCTAGCCATTAGGACTGATTTCACATATTTCCTGTTTTTGCTACTTTTGAAGATTATAAGAATGAGTGTCTTAATCAGAACGTTGTTCAGATGTTAGATGATTATATTTCTGTCTGAACCTTTTTGGCCAAAATAAAAGCTTTTCTTGATTTCGAAATCCGACTCCTTTGATTTTTCTGCAACAGCAAGGCTTAATCGCTGACACTTATTCCCAGAACTCCCTCTTCACTCGTTTTTCCCTTAAAGCAGGGGTGTCAAACTCCAGGCCCGCGGGCCGGATCCAACCCGCAATGTGTTTGAGAGTCCACGATGTGGTGAGATCTGGCCCATGGGGCCATCTCAGTCTACCCACATCGCTTCGGCCCGGTTGGCCACACCCACCCCGTCCTCCCCTCCCGAGGTCAACCACAGCCCTGATGCAGCCCTCAATGAAACTGAGAAGAGTGGGGAGGTCAGGGCAGGGCAGTGGGGAGAGAAAAAGAAAAGAGAGGGCAGGGCAGGGGGAAAGGAGAGGACAGGGCAGGGGGAGAGGAGAGGAAAAGTGGGGAGGGGAGGGCAGTGGAGAGAAGGGGGAGAGGAGGCGGAAGGGCAGGGGAGAGGAGAAGAGAAGAGAGGGGAGGGCAGGGCAGGCGGGGTAGGAAAAGAAAAGAGAGGGGAAGGGCAGGGCAAGTGGGAAAGGAGAGAGGGCAGGGCAGGGGGGAGAGGAGAGGGCAGGGAAGGGCAGGGCAGGGGGACGGGGAGAGGAGAGGGAAGAAAAAATATAGAAGGGAAGACAGAAAGGAAGGGAAGGGAAGGAGAGGGGAGGGGAGGGAGAGAGGAATGAATGAATGAATGAATGAATGAATGAATGAATGAATGAATGAGGAAGGAAGGAAGGAAGGAAGGAAGGAAGGAAGGAAGGAAGGAGAGAAAAAGGCAAAGGGGAGGGAGGGAAATGATCACGGATTGAAGGGAGGGGTCTTTGAACAATTAGTAAAGCTGGGGACTACCTGTATAACCCTTTTGAAGGTGACCCTCAGACCAGGGACCCCCAAACAGAAGAAGGTTAGAGGAGGCCTCAGCGCGGAAAGGAAGCTAAGATGGAGCAGGATTTGCATGCGTGGAAAAAAAGACCCTCCGTGCTCTAGGAGAAATCTGGGACAGAAAGGAAGCCTTGTGGGCTGAATCTGGCATGTGAGTTTTCAACTCTCCGTCCGTCCCTAACGGCAGGGAGACGCATGCAGCCACCTCATTTGTCATGACAAGTTTAAAGCCGCCCCAACTCAGGGCTGAAATACAACAGCTGTCAGGAACCCCTGAATCATTTCCTTTTAATTAAGGGAAAGGTCTGGCGTTACAACACTTGAGGCCAATCGTAGCATATGCTTGGGGGACTGAACATGTGTGGCTCATTGTTATTGGCAACAGGCTTGGATTAGCTAGGCTTCAATATCCCAAAGTTGCTTTTCAGAAGGCAACTGGACTTTCTCTCCCTCCCTCCCTCCCTCCCTCCCTCTCTCTCTCTCTCTCTCTCTCTCTCTCTCTCTCTCTCTCTCTCTCTCTCTCTTTTTTTTTTTCCCCCTTGAAAACATTTCACTTCTCATCCAAGAAGCTTCTTCAGTTCTTGGTTAGTTTCCATCCATTGCTTCTTGTCCTGCCCTCAGGTGCTTTGGAGAATAGCTTGACTCCCTCTTCTTTGTGGCAGCCCCTGAGACATTGGAAGACTGCTATCATGTCTCCCCTAATCCTTTTTTTCATTAGAGTAGACATACTCTGTCTAACATGCCCTGCAGCCAAGCAGAGGTTAACAAACCACCAATGAGATCGGGGACTTGGAGGCTGCAGTTATGGCTGAGGGGATTATTAAACTTCTGGGTAAGGGAGTTGCCGGAGGCGGGCCTGTGGACTGGCTGCCTTGGGCGGCATCTCTCTCCCCCCCTCTTTTTTTTTTTCTTTTTTCAGCCTGGTTTGTTACTGTTTTTAATTATGGGGCCAAATTTATATATATCTTTTAATGGTATTTTAATATTTGTACTCTATGTTTTTATCTGGCTGTACACCGCCCTGAGTCCTTAGGGAGAAGGGCGGTATACAAATTCAAAAATAAATAAATAAATAAATAAATAAATAAATAAATAAATAAATAAATACTAAGTTCCTACAACCGTTCTTCATATGTTTTAGCCTCCAGTCTCTTCATCATCTTGGTTGCTCTTCTCTGAACTCGTTTTAAAGTCTCCACATCCTTTTTTACATCGTGGTGACCAAAACTGGATGCAGTATTCCAAGAGAGGCCTTAGCAAGGCAATATTATAAAGTGGTATTAACCCTTCACATGATCTTGATTCTATCCCTCTGTTTGGCATTAGTCCCGGCATTCCTTGCTGATCTTCCATCCAAAAATTAATTAAGTAAATTAAATTAAAAAATTATGGCTTGATTCTGATTAGTTACTGATTCCGATTACTTACTTACAACTATCTGTTTGGTGGGCATTCAAAGTTAGAACAGCACTGGGGCGGGGGGAAATGACTTCTGACATTTTTCACCCTTACGACCATTGCAGCATCCCCATAGTCAAAATTTGGAAGCTTGGCAACTGGATCATATTTATGATGGTTGCAGTGTCCGGGGGTGGGGGGTGGGGGGGGTGGGGGTGTTATGTGATCAGCTTTTGCAACCTTCTCACAAGCAAAGTCAACGAGGAAGCCAGATTCAGTGAACTAACTCAGAGCTGGGTTTCAACAGGTTCTGACCAGTTCTGGAGAACCGGTAGCGGAAATTTTGAGTAGTTTGGAGAACCAGTAGTAAAAATTCTGACTGGCCCCGCCTTCATCTATTTTCTGCCTCCCGAGTCCCAGCTGATCGGGAGGAAATGGGGATTTTGCAGTAACCTTCCCCTGGAGTGGGGAGGGAATGGAGATTTTACAGTATCCTTCCCCTGCCACGCCCACCAAGCCACACCCCACAGAACTGGTAGTAAAAAATTTTGAAACCCACCACTGTACTAACCTAACAACTGCAATTCACGTAATGACTTTGATAAAAAAAAAGAAGGTTGTTAAATGGGGCAAAATGCACTTAACAAATGTTTTGCCCAGCAACAGAAATTTTGAGCCCCATTATGGCTGTAAGTTCGAGGACCACCTGGATTCCAATTGCTCTTGCTAATTAATAAGGAGGGAATCTAATTCTTGAACCTTATTTCAAGTTTGAAATGACACGACTCTGGGACACTGCAACCGTCATAAATGTGAGTCAGTTACTAAGTCTCCAAATTCTGATCTCAGGATCATGGGCATGCTGTAACCATCATAAGTTGGAAAAACGGTCATGAGTCAAGTTTTTTTCAGTGCCGTTGTAACTTTATTTATTTTATTTATTTATTTTTAAATTTGTATACCGCCCTTCTCCCTGAGGACTCAGGGCGGTGAACAGCCAAGTAAAAGCATAAACTACAAACATTAAAATACAATTAAAAAGATATACATAAATTTGGCCCCATAATTAAAAACAATAACAGACAATTAAAAACATTTTTAAAAGTCTTAGGCCAGCCCGGCTTGCTGGAAAAAGAAGGTTTTAAGGGCACGTCGGAAGGCACTGAGGTCTTGGATTCTCCTTATATCTGGGGGCAACTGATTCCAGAGCGTAGGTGCCCCCACAGAGAAGGCCCTCCCCCTGGGGGTCGCCAGCCTACATTGTTTGGCTGATGGCACCCCGAGGAGGCCGTCTCTGTGGGAGCGCACAGGTCAATGGGAGGCCGTCGGTAGCAGCAGGCAATCTCAAAGATAACTAGGTCCTATGCCATGGAGCGCTTTAAACTTTGAACCATCACTAAATGTACTGCTGTAAATCGAGGACTAGATGTACTGATTTCCTACTGGATGCCCATTTACTGATAGATGGTGTTGAATTTCATCTCCACAAGGTGCTTTTTCAGGAGGCAACTGGACTTTCTGGTTTTTCTTTGAAGACGTTTCACTTCTCAGCCAAGAAGCTTCTTCATCTTATTTTCAAGTTTGGTTTTTCCTATTCTCCCTTCAAGCATGCTGGAGAGCTAGTTTATCGTTTCGTTCTGCTGGCAGTGTCTACTTACTACCACGTCAACTTGTTCCTCTCAACCTGACATGTTGGGAGAATAATAGCCCGGGTACCATCTGGGTAGAGAGGATGCCTCTAAGTCTAAAGCATCTCAAAACTGGTCCCACTGGCACCATCTAAACACTGACTAAGAGAGGAAGCCAATTATTAATGGAGTTTTAGTATTACCAAGTGCCTTGCTGGAATGGTGAAAAGCCTGAAGCAAGGAGACTGCTCAAATGGGAGACTGTGAATATCTCTTTTTTTATGTCATGAAAGGACCAAAGACCCAAACAAAAAACCTTGAGGCTTTGTACAGACACTGGTTCGCTAAATTGTCACTGCAAATTTGCTAATGGCAGCAGCAGCAGCAGCAATTCTTCCAAAGTAAAACAACTTTCTGCTTCTTTTCAGTGCAACTCCATAAAAACTGGAGATGACATTCTATGGAGATTGTTAGGCTATGGTTTGAGCCTAACAAGTTGTCCAGGCAATATATGTGTTCTGTGACTTTAATATGAATATGTATTGTGTGACTTTAAAGTTTTCCTGCTGATTCATTGTAATGCTGAGTCATGCTGTAATTAGTTGTGAACGTATTTAAGAAAGGTACTGTAACGTATTCAGTTGATGATAAGCTACCATTGTGTGTGGAGTTGCAACCATTGTGCTATCATGGTTGGATGGATCTGCTACCATCGTGGTTTGTGAACCAAAGTGAGTTTGTTATTCTAACCAACTACTGTTTGGGTGGTAAGAAGATTTTTGTATCACTGGACTGATTTAACTGGCAAAGACTTGGATTGATTTAAAGACTATGAGATTGTTTTTTCACTATAAAGTAAACTTTTGATAAACCAGTTTGCACATCTCTTATTCATTGCTCTCAGCAACGTTTCTCTGGGCTCTACACTCTGCTGGTTGGTAACACAACAACAATATCCTTAACATTGATTCTCAGTCATCCAGGTCATGGTTGTCCATATGGGGCTTTTTTTAAGGAGGCAACTGGACTTTCTTGTTTTTTCTCTGAAGATGTTTCACTTCTCATCCAAGAAGCTTCTTCAGCTCTGACTGGATAGTGGGGAATGGAGGGATTTATATTCCTTGCATCTTCAAAGAAAAAAAACAAGAGAAGTCCAGTTGCCTCCTGAAAAAAGCACCTTTGGGACAACTATGACCTGGATGATTGAGAATCTCCATAGACTTTTAGCTATACAATTTGGGATGGACACCCTTCAAATGGTGTGGGAGTAGGAACAGATTTCCAGAGGAAAAATTGCAGACTACAGAAACTAGGAGCAGTACTCAGGCGACCCTGAGGACACAGATAGACCTCCAAGTGGCCTCAACGATTCTTTAAAAGGATGCAAATGACCAGCTGTCTGCAAGGAATATAAATCCTTCCATTCCCCACCATCCAGTCAGAGCTGAAGAAGCTTCTTGGATGAGAAATGAAACCAGGGGTGAAACCCAGCAGGTTCTGACAGGTTCTGGAGAACCGGTAGCGGAAATTTTGAGTAATTCGGAGAACCGGTAAATGTCACCTCTGGCTGGCCCCAGAGTGGGGTGGGAATGGAGATTTTGCAGTATCCTTCCCCTGGAGTGGGGTGGGAATGGAGATTTTGCAGTATCCTTCCCCTGGAGTGGGGTGGGAATGGAGATTTTGCAGTATCCTTCCCCTGCCATGCCCACCAAGCCACACCCACCAAGCCACACCCACAAAACTGGTAGTAAAAAAAATTGGATTTCACCACTGCGTGAAACATCTTCAAAGAAAAACCAGGAAGTCCAGTTGCTTCCTGAAAAAAGCACCTTGTGGAGATGAAATTCAACACCATCTATCAGTAAATGGGTATCCAGTAGGAAATCAGTACGAGTATTCCTTGATTTACAGCAGTACATTTAGCGATGGTTCAAAGTTATGACGGCACTGGAAAAAATTGACTCATGACCGTTTTTCCAACTTATGACTGTTACAGCATCCCCATGATCCCGAGATCAAAATTCGGACACTTAGTCACTGACTCACATTTATGACGGTTGCAGTGTCCCAGAGTCGTGGGATCCCCTTTTGCGACTGTCTGACAAAGTCAACGAGGAAGACGGATCCATTTAACCACCGTGTTGCTAGCTTAAAAATTGCAGTGATTCGCTTAGCCCTATGGCGGTAAAGGTTGTAAAATGGGGCAAAATTCACTTAACAACTCTCACACTTAACAACTCTCAGTGTCTATGGAGCTCCTCAGTCATCCAGATCATGGTTGTCCCAAAGGTGCTTTTTTCAAGAGGCAACCAGACTTTCTGGGTTTTATTTTAAGGCTGTTTGCTTCTCATCCAAGAATCTTCTTCAGAGCTGAAGAAGCTTCTTGGATGAGAAGCTAAAGGTCTTGAAAGAAAAACCAGAAAGTCCGGTTGCCTCTTGAAAAAATCCCACCTTTGGGTCTCTCACTTTCAACAAAAATTATGGGCTCAATTGGGGTCATAAGTCGAAGATTACCTGTAACTCCATTTTGTTTTGCTTTTGGGTGAAAGAACAGAGAGAAATCAATCAAAAAGAGCCTTGGTAGTACAGTGGTCTAAGGCACCCTGTTATTAAGCTGGTTATTAAGACCAGATGCCTGCAATTACTGCAGGTTCGAATCTCGCCAAGGCTCAAGGTTGACTCAGCCTTCCATCCTTTCTGAGGTAGGTAAATTGAGGACCCAGTTTGTGGGGGCAATAAGATGACTTTGAATAAATATACAAAAGAATGAAGGCTATTGCTTAGCGCATTGTAAGCCGCCCTGAGTTTCCGGAGAAGGGTGGCATATAAATCAAAAATTTTTTTTTAAAAATCGCCTTGACAAAGAAAAATCTGAAGTAAACCAACAGCTGATGCGCCTCGTATCGCTGAAGGCAGAACCAAGGATCACGGATGAACCTCTGACACTATTGATTCTTTAGAGGTAATGTTTATATTTTGGAAGAGACTTCAGTCAAAGATCACCTGTCAAAGATCACCATCATTTTTCTTACAAACCGAAACACTTATATAACATCCAAAGAGCCGTGGTGGCTCAGTGGTTAGAGTGCAGTACTGCAGGCTACTTCTGCTGATCACCAGCTGCCAGCAGTTTGCCAGTTCAAATCTCACCAGGCTCAAGGTTGACTCAGCCTTCCATCCTTTTGAGGTGGGTAAAATGAGGACCCAGATTGTTGGGAGAAATATGCTGACTCTGTAAACCACTTAGAGAGGGCTGTAAAAGCACTGTAAAGCAATGTATAAGTCTAAGTGCTAGTCCTTCCTTCCTTCCTTCCTCCCTCCCTCCCTCCCTCCCTCCCTCCCTTCCCTTCCCTTCCCTTCATTCCCTTCCCAGTGGTTAGAAGGCAGTATTGCAAGCTAACTCTACCCACAGCCTGGAGTTCGATCCTGATCAACTCAAGGTTGACTCAGCCTTCCATCCTTCCAAGCTGGGTAAAATGAGGACCCAGATTGTTGGAGGCTAGAGGCTGACTCTGTAAACTGCTTAGAGAGAGCTGTAAGAGCCCATTTTTTATAAGTAAAACACCCATGTGGACAGCCTTGTGACAAAATAAAATTATCCTCTGGTTCTCTGAAAGTCTAGATGGAATGGGACATACTTTGGGAAGAGAGGACTATTTATGAGGTGTGTTTGTTGGTCAAATTGCTTCAAGAGGTCCACCAAGGTTCAGAGGTGGGCTGCTGGGGATTCGCAGCGGTTCAGGAGAACATCTAGCTAAGATTCTGTGCAGTTTGGAGAACCCCCAAATCCCACTCCTGGCTGTCCCGCCTGCCCCACTCCGCCCCTCTTAGGAGTCCTCACATGGCCCGTTTTGGATTCAGATAAGTGCAGGGCACGTGCAGAGACTCGGGGAGGGCAAAAAATGGGCCTACCAGAAGTTGGGGAAGGGCTCTTTTCGCCCTCCCAGAGGCTTGAGGAAATCCTTCGGAGCCCTGGGAGGGCAAAAACGCCCCCCTGCCCCACTGTGGTACAGGAAGTCAACTAGGCCATGGCCACCATGGCCACACCCACCCAGCAACCAGGCAGAGAACCCCTTGCTACAATTTTTGAAGCCCACCCCCGCCAAGGTTGTTGCTAAATTTACATCCGTTAAGAAGATGTAAATCTCTGTTCTTCTACCTGTTTGAGGTCACCCACCACTAACAGTCAATCCTCATTCTTGGCCAATTAGCATTTTTGCACATTTCAGGATTCTCCTGAGCCAGGCATTGTCTCTGTGTGCATGTGTCCATGTGTGCCAGGGGTGAAATGTAAAATTTGTTACTGCTGGTTCTGTGGGCATGGCTTGTGGGGGGAGTAATGTGACTGGGTGGGCGCGGCCAACTTTTTTTTTTTTAACATTTCAAAGCATTTTTTCTAATGCTTTGAAAAGCCTTTGCCGATCAGGCAACTCAGCTGGGATTGTCAGAGAGGCTTTTTAAAAAATGCCTCTCTGCTGATCAGGCAACTCAGCTGGGATCGTCAGAGAGGCTTTTTAAAAAATGCTTTGAAAAGCCTCTCTGCTGATCAGGCAACTCAGCTGGGATCATCAGAGACTTTTCAAAGCATTTTTTTTACCACCTCTTCGACCAAGAGGTTGCAGAAAAAAAACGCTTTGAAAAGCCTCTGACGATCCCAGCTGAACCGCGCAATCATCAGAGGCTTTTTTTTTTACTTTTAAAAGCATTTTTTCGTCGGAAGAAGTTGTAGGAAAAATGCTTTTAAAAGTAAAAAAAAAAAGTGTCTGATGATCGTACAGCTCAGCTGGGCATGGGGGGGGGGCGCACAGGGATTTTTGATACCAGTTCTCCGAACCACCCGCCGCCATTGCTACCGGATCGGGTGATCCGGTCCGAACCGGGAGCATTTCACCCCTGATGTGCGCGCATGTGTGCAGTTGAATGTCTATGGAGATTCTCAATCATCCAGGTCATAGATGTCCCAAAGGTGCTTTTTTCAAGAGGCAACTGGACTTTCTGGTTTTTCTTTGAAGACGTTTCTTCAAAGAAGAAGAAGCTGAAGAAGCTTCTTGGATGAGAAGCGAAACATCTTCAAAGAAAAACCAGAAAGTCCAGTTGCCTCTTGAAAAAAGCACCTTTGGGATGTGTGCAGTTGGTACCACTGGCAGTTAAACCCAAGACAGCTTATGAAAAATAAAGAAAGGTGGAGATCACATAAAAATTAATAAACCTTAGCAACCAAAACATTGAATTAAAGGGTGCTATTCCCTTTGTGCTCTTCAATCAACCTTGGATTCAAGAAATACCTTATTAATGGCAGCATAGGTGATCCAGTTCTACAGAGGAATTATTGAGTGTCATCTGCATTTCTGTAACTGTCTGGTTTGGCTCTGCAACCCAACAAGACAGACACAGACGTCAGAGGATAATTAGAACTGCAGAAAAAACAATGGCTACCAACCTGCCTTCCATTGAGGACCTGTATACTGCACAAGTCAAAAAGAGGGCTATGAAAATATTTATATTTAAATTGTTTCAACTTCTACCCTCAAAACGACGCTATAGAGCACTGCACACCAGAACAACTAGACACAAGGACAGTTTTTTCCCAAATGCCATCACTCTGCTAAACAAATAATTCCCTCAACACTGTCAAACTATTTACAAAGACTGTATTACTATTCTTCTTCTCATCCTCCCTATTACCTATCTCCTCTTCTACTTATGACTATAACCTTGTTGCTTGTATCTTATGATTTATATTGTTTTGTTTAGTTTCCTAGTATGATTTTGATTGCTTATTTAGTATCCTATGACTTACACTAAGTGGTTGTATCTTATGATTCATAATGAATGTATTTATGATGACTATGATCATGATTCATCTCTGATAGCTTTTATGTACACTGAGAGCTTATGCACCGAAGACAAATTCCTTGGGTGTCCCATCACACTTGGCCAATAAAGAATTCTAGTCTAGTTTAGTCTAATCTAGTCTAGTCCTTTCCATATTCTATTCTATTCTATTCCTTTCCATATCCTATCCTATCCTATTCTATTCTGTTCATTCTTATTCTTATTCTATTCTATTCATTTTTATTCTAATTCTAATTCTATTCTGATTCTGTTCTGTTCATTCTGATTCTGATTCTGTTCTGTTCATTCTGATTCTGATTCTATTCTATTCATTCTGATTCTGATTCTGATTCTGTTCTGTTCTGTTCTGTTCTGTTCTGTTCTCTTCTGTTCTGTTCCGTTCTGTTCCGTTCCGTTCCGTTCCATTCCATTCCATTCATTATTACCAATAGTTTGCAAATTTGCTCTCATTTGTTTTAGGGAAGGTTTTTTTTTTTTTTTAGTTGTTTACCAATTGTCTTGCTACTGTTCTCCTATGAGACAAATTTCTTTCCTCGATGTCCTTTTCAGAACTTGCAAGATTGTGTCTCAGCAAAGTGTTTCATTTCCTCTCGCTTAGAAAGAGACATCTTTCAGATTCGGCCATGAATCATTTAAGAGACAGCTTATTACATTACAGATATAACCAAGGACGATACAACTGACAGTTCCCTGTAAGTTGTTCTCCGAAGTGACCTCTTCTGAGGAAGAATCAATAATAATATTGGATAAGTGGATTTGACGGGTGATGAATACACCTTGAAGACACCTCTACAATTTAACACCGCAGAGTTTGTCATTTTTTACTGTAATTCGTCTGACGAAATTATAGTAATACGTTGTTGTTGTTTTATCTCACATAAATAACTATGCAGGAGACGAGGTGATCAAGCTGTCAATGAAATGCTGAGCGTGAGGATAAGGAAGTAAACAGTGAAGTTGACTTTGTAACTAGGGTCACCCTCATGCTAAATCAAAACATGTTGAATCCATTATGTACTGTATGTGGGTGGTATGAACCTTGCCTTTGGTTACTAAACCATAAAAATCAGATGTTTGAGCTGATCTCTGACTGGGAGACTTGGATCAGCCTGAGCAATAGAGAGACAGCATCCCCTCTCCCTCTCCCTCTTCTTCATCCTTCTCTCTTTCCCTTTCCTTCTCCCTCTCCTTATCCCTCACCTTCTCCCTTCTCCCCCTCCTTCTCCCTTTCCCTCTCCCTCTCCTTCTCCTTCTCCCTTTCCCTTTCCCTCTCCCTCTCCTTCTCCTTCTCCCTTTCCCTCTCCTTCTCCCTCTCCCTCTCCTTCTCCCTTTCCCTCTCCTTCTCCCTTTCCCTCTCCTTCTCCCTTTCCCTCTCCTTCTCCCTTTCCCTCTCCCTCTCCTTCTCCTTCTCCCTTTCCCTCTCCCTCTCCTTCTCCTTCTCCCTTTCCCTCTCCTTCTCCCTTTCCCTCTCCTTCTCCCTTTCCCTCTCCTTCTCCCTTTCCCTCTCCTTCTCCCTTTCCCTCTCCTTCTCCCTTTCCCTCTCCCTCTCCTCCCTCTCCCTTTCCCTCTCCCTCTCCTTCTCCTTCTCCCTCTCTTTCTCCTTTTCCCTCTCCCTTTCCCTCTTCTCCCTCTCCTTCTCCCTTTCCCTCTCCCACTCCCTCTCCTTCTCCATTTCCCTCTCCTTCTCCTTCTCCTTCTCTTTCTCCCTTTCCCTCTCCTTCTTCCTCTCCTTCTCCCTCTCCTTCTCCCTTTCCCCCTCCCTCTCTTTCTCCCTTTCCCTCTCCTTCTCCTTCTTCCTTTCCCTCTCTCTCTCCCTTTCCCTCTCACTCTCCCTTTCCCTTCCCTCTCTTCTTCTCTTACACTTGAGGGCTCAATCACCAGCACCGTACTATATCACGCCTCTCACACATTGTGCAACTGCTTTTGAGCATGGTTTGAGCCACTGTGGTGCAGTGGTTAAAATGCGGTATTGCAGGCTACTTCTGCTGACTGCCGACTACCAGCAGTTCGTCAGTGGGAATTTCATCAGCTCAAGGTTGACTCAGCCTTCCAACCTTCCGAGGTCAGTAAAATGAGGAGCCAAATTGTTGGGGGCAATAGGCTGACTCAAAATGGTAGAACTTGCTTCAATGATGTTGCAGTCCATATTTTGAGATCATCATGCAAGTTTTGGATACCTATGACTCAAACCGAGTTGACCTCAACCCTTTATCTAGAACAGCTGGAACCTCATTTGTCCTGGAATAGAATAGAATAAAGTAGAGTAGAGTAGAGTAGAGTAGAGTAGAGTAGAGTAGAGTAGGACAGGACAGGACAGGACAGAACAGAACAGAACAGAACAGAACAGAACAGAACAGAATAGAATAGAATTCTTTATTGTCACTTTGAAAGTACACTAATCGGCATACATTAAAATGAAATTTCATTGCATATAGCTCTCAAAGGGTCACCAGCTCCAATATACACTACATGAACATGACAAAATAAATAAATAAATACAAAATTATGTATCTACCCACACATATTATATTACACAGAGAAACAACACAACAATAACAACAACAGTACTTTGGCAAGTGTTGTTAGGATACTGAAAGAGCACAATGCTAATCGGATGGGTAAGTGGCTTGAAGCATCGACACCATAAAATGATTCTGAAGTCTGCTCTTTACTACTCATATTCAGAAAGATATGCTTTTTCTCATGGCTGGTTGATATATATTACACCATCTGGAGTGTCCAGCTGGGCTTGAGTAATTATCACAGACCATCTGGGAGTTAACTCAGCCGATTGCATTTTGAACAGCGTTTTGATTACAAGTAACGGGACGGGTCAAGAGCCACCAGTATCTCTAGGCAAGAAAATGGCGGAACTTCCGGTTTGCTTCTTGCCGCCGCCAGACGATCCCTTGGGATCGCCGCCCCATTGCCTGTAAAGAGCCACCTTTACAACTGAAAGGCGGCTCGAAAAAACTCCATTTCCATGTGGAAATGGAGAGAGACCCGGCGGGGGCAGGTAGAGCTCTCTGCCTAGCCCCAAAAGTTTTTTTTTACCTTTGGGGACGAAGCAGATGAGGCTCCCTATTTCCCTCGCCGTCGCTCCGGGCTTTGGGAGACCTCTGCTTATGCAGAACTAGGCGACAAGATCAAGCCTACAAAAATTAACAGAACAATTAAAAAGGATATGAGCTGGACCTGTGACCCTGAATCACAAGTATTTCATTTATTTTATAACAATTATTGAAGAAGGAAAAGGAAAAGGAGAAAAAGAATTTTTAAAAATGGCGACTGCCGAGGCTTGAGAAGGGGCTGAAAGGGAGAGTCCTTCCATTTTCTATTAAGATACAAAGTAGCGGAATAAATACTTCTGGCTACAATTGAAGATAAAGCTCTACTTTTGTGTTTTGTTCTTCCTGGAGATCTGATATTGATCTTGGTTGGAAAGAAGCTTTTTTTTTCTTTTTTGCCTCTCTTTTCTTTTTTTTAAAATAGTTTGTCTGTGTGGAAATATGGCATTAAAGCTTGCAAAGCCGGACAAACAAGCAGTGGGGGGGGGGGGATTCCCCCATTAATAAATTACGTGAACAAGTTCTAAATCTCCAGTCTCAGAAAACTGATTTTAATATAATTGAATTTCTTTTAGAGGAGATTGTAAGAAGGGATGAGATTGTGAATCAGAACCTTGAAAAATTTAAGCAGGAAATTAAAGAATTAGTGCAATCAAAGTTTGATTTTTTGGACCGAAGGATTATAAAAATGGCTAATGGTTTTGCAGAATTTATTATTAAGTTGGATGCAAATACTAACTTATTAGAGTCTAAAGTGGAAGAAATTGAGGACAATTTGGATAATAGAATACAAAAAATTGAAAATGATTTGACAAACACTCAAGACAATAGCTCAAAAGAAAAACCTAAAATGGAGGCTGATCAAAAGACTTGTAATGCAGAAAACATACAACAACGGATTGAAAGAGAAGTTTTAATGATGCAACATAATTTTACTGAATATGCGATTAGACTCAGAGGACTGCAGGAAAATGACAGAGATGATATACAGAAAATATCTTCTGAAATTCTGGCTGGGATCTTAAAGGTTCAACCTGAGGAAGTATTTTGTAGGATTGACAATAAATTGATATTTATTATAGAATAAATTCCTGGATTGCAAAGCAAAGGCAATTGCCTAGAGATGTGGTGATTTATTTTACAGATAAAGATATAAGAAATAATATTGTGCAAAATTCTTTTAATTCTACTTTGCAATTGTTTGGAAGAAAGATTTGGATTTACAAAGAGCTCCTGCCTAAGATGTTATTGGAAAGGAAGAAATTTGGTTTTCTGGTGACTGAGTTAAAAAAAAGAAATATTTTATTCAGGTGGGACGCTCCAGCTGGTATAATATTGAGATATCAAGGAGAAAGATACCAACTAAATACTGTTGAAAAAGCGGAAGAATTTTATCAAAAATTTTTGAAAATGAACTTAACATCACGAGAGAAGTGGCATCGGACTCTAACGTGATGATTCATCAAGTCGCAGACAAGTATGGAAACCAATTAGCTGATACACAATTGATAAAAAAGAAATATGAGACACGAAAGCAAAACCAACAAGATCAAGTTATAAAGCAGAATGAAAATCGATCAGTTGATATACAACTTATAGAAAGGAAACCAGGATGGAGATCAAACCCACAAAAAGAAAAGAAAAAAAGAAATAGGTCTCACAAAAATAGAAATTTCTAAATTAAGCAACAGTGAAGCCAGTTATTTTAAAAAAATGAATGAATATATGAAAAGATAGTGGAGGCGAAGTATTGGTTAATATTATCCTGAGGAGAGTGACAGACCTCTGCAATGCCGTAATTTTGGGATGTGAAAAGAGCCTTAATTTGTTGGATTTGAATTATCTATTTTGGACTTCTTTCTTTTATTGATAAATATATTATATTCATCTTGAGCTATAAGGCAAGAGAGCTACGCTGGGGCACGCAGAAGATCTGGTTGTTACCCATTAGGATGATGGGAATTAATAATCCTGATGAAAGCCACAATTACAATTATATGGAATATAATCATAATGTCACTCGGGTGGTTGTTTTTTTTCTTTTATATATATATGAGGATATTCATTACTGATGGGGGCAGATGATGACTGAGGATTTTGAACAAACTGTTGCACCAGGATGCTATGTTACCCTAATATGGATGATGGACTCAACAATCCAGTGGAAAGACATCAAAGAAGATATTATATGGATTATAAATTTAAAGTCATTGACTCTCTTTTATATAACGGAATATATATATATATATATATATATATATATATATATATATATATATATATATATATATATATATATATATATATATATATATTAGCAGAGTGGGCAGTGGATTAAAGATATTAAGAATTGTTGTGCATGGCAATTTTGCAGGAAAGTGGGTGGAAATAGGTTAGTTTACTGATTGTTTAGTTTAAGAAAAGGGATGTTTAAGTGATATATTTAGGGGAGTGGAGCAAATGGATAGAGTTGAATAAATGTTAAATTAGGATTTATGGGGTAGGCTGCTTTGAAATGTTATATTAATATACACAAAAGATTAAATGTTAAAGTAGGATTTATTATATAGTTTTAAAGTGGAAGGTTGTTTTGAAATGTTGTATTAATATACAGATATAAGTATGGAGGAGGAGAAAAAGGGCAGAATATTGTTAAATTGGGAGTTACAATAATATTACAAGTTATAAATTAGAAGTTATACAATGTTACAGTAGAATGTTATTTTGAAATGTATGGTAAAAGGGGGAAGTAACAATATTAATAATACTATTAGCAAGTAAGGGTCAGTACTTAGAGGAGGGAGTAAGGGGATGGTAAAATATTGTATAATCTGTTATGAATTAGGTCTTTGTTGTGAAGAAGTCACAGGGGGGATGGGTGGTGAGGGGGGGTTAGGGTGGAGGGGGGAGAAAAATGGGGGAAAATTTGTATTCAAAAAGTTTTTCAATAAAAAAAAGAAAAAAAGAAAATGGCGGCATCTGAGGAAAATTGAAAAAAAAATTGTAGGAGATGATATATAGATCTTACAATGATCAGAAATACTAAGAAGGAAGCGTGATTGAAAGACATCTGTGTGAGTTCCTACACTGATATTCATTTTTATTAAGCTTGTTGAGTGCACACACGATCCTTCAATAGTTCAAAAGGCACTACTTTTATCTCAAAAATCACAATGGAAGAACATTTAGCATGAGCTTCATTTACAATAAATGCTTGCTAACACATTTTTTCTCTTCTACCATTTTGTATTTGCACTGGGATGTCTGTTGTGGCCCGTTTGCGGCCTGTGCGGCTGGTGGCTGATTCGGACAGCGAGGAGGCTGGTGTGGTGCTGCGCCAGCAGCCTGTGCAGCTGGCACCCGAGTCAGACAATGAGGAGGCTGGAGAAGATGTGGTGCCAGAGGCGGGGATTCAGCCAGGGCCTTCAGAACCTCCAGAAGCTCCCTTAAGTGAAGAGGAGGAAGAGGAGGAGCCTCTTCTCGATGCACGGGCGCGCAGAGCTGCCAAAAGGCAGGAGTGGCTCCTCAGGGGGAGGTCTCCTCGAGAGTAAGGCTTGGGGCTAATTGGCCACTCCCTTAGACTATTTAAGGAGGAACGCCGACTGAAGCAATTTGCAGGGAACAACTTCATTCACTCTCCTTCGTGTCTTGATCTTAGTTTTCTGCAAATTGCTTCTGGGCTTTCTGCCAACCATAGTAAGATTATGATATTCTTTGGATTCTTGTAGGCTATTAAGAAAGTTAATTAACAGCCTTTGTTTGAAAAAAAAACCTGATTTAATTTAGTAAACTAAGGTTTGTACAGACTTTGTGTGTGCTGCGTTCTTTGGGGTCCGTAGCTGGGGCCAAACAATGTCAAACAGAAGTTCGTGAAGTTTCAGATGAAGTTTTTGTCACAACATCACACTTGTCCTCCTTCATCAGAGCAAGAGATCAGAGATAGATAGATAGATAGATAGATAGATAGATAGATAGATAGATAATGATGAGGAAGAAGATAGATAGATGATAGATCAGGGGTGTCAAACTTGATTTCATTGAGGGCCGCATCAGGGTTGTATTTGACGTCGGGGGGGGCATGGCCAGGGGTGTGTGGCCAGCATGACATCACTCATGTTGGGGGCACCTGTGGTGGACTGCGTGCTCTGCCAAGGAAAACGGGCTCCTGGACCCTGTTTTCGGCCATGACAGCCTCCTGCAGCCCTCGGCCAATGAAAACAGGGCTTGGGAGCAGAGGGCTGCAGGAGGCCATCATGGTCGAAAATGAAGCCTGGGACAGCCGCGCATGGCCCTCACGAGCTCCATTTTCACTGGCAAAGGCACCGTGGGCAGGTCCTTTGCTATTTCCAGGGCGGCCCCATGGCATGTGGGAGGGTAAGGGTATGGCTGATGAGAGCTAAATAGCTTGAAATAGATCTGTATTAGTCTCCCTTTATTTCTTTATCAGCGAAATATAAATTTGGTATAAAATGGTTTGTCGTGAATGCGACTGCTTGAGGGCTCCTGGATTGGAGCTGAAAGGCGAAAGGGATGCAGTACACTCCCTCCCACATGCTGGGGCAGACCACGTGTCTCAATAGAAAAACACTTTATCCCTCCCCTGGCTCAAAATGATGAAGGGCAGAGAACTTGTGGCTCAGAGGTTAATACAACTGCCTAACATGCAGGCAGCCCAAGTTCAAATCCAAGTAAGGGTATGGGTAGCTGATGAGAGCTAAATAGCTTGAAATAGATCTATGCTAGTCTCCCTTTATTTCTTTATCAGTGAAATATAAATTTTATATTAATAAATATAAATATTTATTAAATATTTATAATTTATTAATATAAATATAAAATATAATATAAATATAATTTATATTTCACTGATATATATATATATATATATATATATATATATATATATATATATATATATAAAGAGAGAGAGAGAGAGAAGACAGACAGAGAGACAGAGACAGAGACAGGCAGAGAGAGAGACAGAGAGATGATAGATAGATAGATAGATAGATAGATAGATAGATAGATAGATAGATAGATATAAATAGATAGATAGATGGATAGATGATAGATAGATAGACAGACAGACAGGCAAGCAGGTTATGTTGTGACATTACACACAGGGACATAAGGAATGGCGCTTGCTTCATAACATCACAATGCATGTTTCATTATTTTGATGGCATCTCAGTGGCTCCTCTTGTGTCCTTGCACGGATGCCACATGGATGCCAGGAACACGTAGAGATAATGGGCATTTATCCATAGACTCACCAGAAGTAGGTCATGACTTGATGGCATCTAACAGGATCACAACCACAAGAGAAAAATCTATCATTCCTGAAATCCATTTTGCAAAACATGAATATCTACAACGTTAAACCGATGGCAGGGAAATGGAAATGGAAATGGCTCAATTTCAAATGACAGTTGAGGTTTTCGGTGCATATGCTGCTCAAGATCAAGGAAGAAAAATCTGCAAAAAAAAAAAAAACCTCTGATGAAAACAAGATTGAATATTAATGCAGGATACGGATGGGCCCTACTGGCAAAGCTTCTAGCATCCGGAAAAGCAAATTAGGGTTTTAAAGACGTCATGGCAGGTGTCGGAAATTGAACAATGTAAAGATTAAATATGCTGGCAAATTCAACTGTATTTTTATTATGCTCTGTTTTGTTTTGTTTTTTGTGCTTTTATCCCCATGTTCAATACAGCTGCTAGGAGCACGGTGGCTCGGGACTCTGTGGGCAGACAGTTAGCAAGTCTGCGTTCGAGACCCGAGAGCTGCAGGGTTGAGCTCTCATCCTTCACTCTAGCTCCTTCCCAGGGATATGAACTGAGCCCCCCAACTGGGTATCTCCAGGTAAAATCACCATTTAAATCCTTTCAACCTGGAGGAACCTCAATGCTTCTGACACAAGTGGGGGGGGGCGGGGAAACAATTGAGAATGAATGGAGAATGAGTAGCTTAACATATAGCTGCATTTGATAATTCCAGCCTAATGAATAACGTTAATTGCCATGTCTTCTGGATAAAATAAAAAGGGGTGTGTGAGAAAATATGCAAAATAGAGAACTATCTGACTAAAGGGAATTCTCTGCCAGGAGCCAATGCCGACCCCTAAAAACAAAATCTGTCATGATGTAAATATTTATTCTTCCCATATAGGCCTGATTCATAAAAAAATGCCTTTCCTCCTATAAATCAAGCCTCTTCCCTTTTTTGTTTTGTTTTAAATCTGCCTTTCCTTTGGGCTTGTATAGCAATCTTCACCAGAAAGGGAACAGATGTTGAAACCGTGGTTCAGATTTGTCACTTTCTACTTTTGATGAATTTCCCTTCACTATTAATTTGTGTTTGTGGAAAATTGCCTGAGTAAAATGGGTTTTCAGTACCTCCCCCCACCCCACCCCATTTCCGATTCATTGAAGGATGGAATATGATGATATATTTCACCTTTCAAAAAAAGAGACATGCTGCAATCCAATCCAATCCAAGTATTATTATTTTTTTAATTTGATTTATATGCCGCCCTTCTCCGGAGACTCAGGGCGGCTTACAATGCGTTAAGCAATAGCCTTCATACTTTTGTATATTTATACAAAGTCAGCTTATTGCCCCCACAAACTGGGTCCTCAATTTACCTACCTTAGAAAGGATGGAAGGCTGAGTCAACCTTGAGCCTGGTGAGATTCGGTCTTACTTTAATTGCAGACAGCTGGTCTTAATCACAGTGCTATCAGTCTGCTGAGCCACCAGGCCACCCATTCATTTGGGTGAATGAAATGAAGTGTATTCTTAAATAACGTTGGACTCCAATGGTTCCTGTTAGATGCGCCCAGTGGTGGAAATCAATTTTTTTTACTACAGGTTCTGTTGGTGTGGCGTGGCGTGGCTTGGTGGGCGTGGCTTAGTGGGCATGGCAGGGGAAGGACACCGCAAAATCTCCATTCCCACCCCATTCCAGGGGAAGGATACTACAAAATCACCATTCCCTCCCTACTCCTGAGGGAAAGATATTGCAAAATCTCCATTCCCACCCCACTCTGGGGCCAGCCAGAGGTGGTATTTGCTGATTCTCCAAACTACTCAAAATTTCCGCTACCAATTCTCCAGAACCTGTCAGAACCTGCTGAATAGCACCCATGGATGTGCCTCAGCTTTTTGGGTGGGTGCTTCAGGGCTGAAATTCTAATTTCTATATTTCTAAGAACATTTATAATATCTATATCAACAGTTAGTCAACCTTGCAGCTTTAAGATGTATAGACTTTAACTCCCAGAATTACCCAGCCAGCAAGTTTCACTTAACAACCATGTTAACTAGCTTCACAAGTGCATGGATCCCGCTTAACAACGGTGGCAAGAAAGGTCATAAAATGAGGCAAAACTCACTTAACAAATTTCTCGCTTAGCAACAGAAATTATGGGCTCAATTGTGTCAAGGACTATCTGTAATTCAGAGGTGATCATATCTAGACAATAACAATGATAAATTCAACATAATCATAATATTGTCAGAAAAATCATGGTACAGGTAGTTCTCGACTTACAACAGTTCGTTTAGTGACCGTTCAAAGTTACAATGACAGTGAAACATGTGACTTATGACTATTTTTCATAGTTATGACCTTTGCTGTGTCCCAGGATCATGGGATCCCCTTTTGCAACCTCCTGACCAGCAAAGTTAATGAGGAAGCAAGGTTCACTTAACAACCTGGTTACTAATTTATCAAATTCAGTGATTCACTTAACAACCGTGGCAAGAAAAGTCGTAAAACGGGGCAAAACTCACTTAACAAATGTCTTGCTGAACAACATAAATTTTGGGCTCAGTTGTGGTCCAGAACCAAGGCTGACTGAGGAATTCTGGGAATTGAAGGTTAAGGTTAAGAAACCTTTTATTTATTTTATTTATTTATTTTGCAAGCATATATAAGATAACAGGTCAAAGTATAAACATAATTTGAATACATGAAAAGAGTAAGAGTAAAAAGGAATATTAGGATAGGGATGGTAGGTTTGAATTTATTTAATTTACTTTAAATTTAAATTTAGTTGAAGCCACTGAGGGATACAATCAAGATCAAGTGAGGTACTAATACCACTCTATAAAGCCTTAGTAAGACCACATCTAGAGTACTGCATCCAGTTTTGGTCACAACACTATAAAGAAGATGTCGAGACTCTAGAAAGAATGCAGAGAAGCGCAACCAAGATGATTAGGGGACTGGAGGCTAAAACATATAAAGAACAGTTGCTGGAATTGGGTATGAAATTCCATTCGTACCCAATTAATGAAAAGAAGGACAAAAAAAATGTACTCTGAATCTTTTAAACTGCATGGACCTAACCGTACAAAAAGCAGAACCAAGCACAGAAAATTGCTACCAGTTTTAATGAAAGCAAAGATTATCAGATCATTTATTCTCCCTTAGATAAAGAATGGACTCTTCCAGTAACAGTAAAAACAGAATTGGAAGCAGGAGACCCTATACCATTTCAAACAAATTTATATCTATCAGGGGTGGGTTTCACTTACCTTTATCACCGGTTCGCCCTGCCCCTGAGCAGTCTGTGCATAAGCCTGGCCTTCCGTGCATGCGCTTTGCATGCACCCCGCCTTGAAAATGTGCCTAAATAGCACGACTTGGAGCCGGGGCAGGTGGGCAGGCCGTTATCGGTTCGCCGTTATCGGTTCGCCCAAACCGGTGTGAACCGGCACGAACTGGATGAATACCACCTCTGATAGATATATATATATATTGTCAGCTTTGGAAGCCATATTAGGCCAGAAGCTCCAATGCTGCCACCTTCTCATGTGTGGGAAAGTACGAGAGGGGGTTAGTAGACATAATAGCATTCTACCTGTCGGTCAAGGTCAGGGAGATCCCACATCTGGAGAAGGAGTGGTCAGGGGGCTGGATTGGGATGGAACGAACGTTGATTGGAGCATGTGACCGACTGGGTGGAAAAGGGGATGGTTTGGGGAGCTTTGACTTACTGAAGGAAAACTGGACTTTTCAGATTCAGGTTTTCCCAGATGTGCCAGTTTGCCTATTTTATTTTATTTTATTTTATTTTATTTATTCATTTTATTTATTTATTTTATTTTATTTATTTATTTATTTATTTTATTTTATTTATTTTAGTAAAGAGGACTTTGGAAAATGCTTGCTTCCACTTCTTTACTTGGAGTTGGGGGTTTTTCTGGAACACTCTCTCTCTCACACACACACACACACATGTTTGTGTTTCTCTCTCTCTGTGTGTGTGTGTGTGTGTGTGTGTATCTGTATCTGTATCTGTTATCTGTATCTGTATGTGTGTGTGTATGTGTGAACTTGTAAATAAGGACTCTTCCAAGTTTCAAAGGGGTATTTGATTCAAAGATGCTTCAGTTGATGTATTCCTTTAAACCAGCTTCATGAAACTCTGCCAGTCCTCTCTCCTACATCTATATAATTTTTGTCATGTTGATTCTCTGACTTTGCATCTCTGGAAAATTTGAAGCTCTTTTTTGCCTTTCCAATAAAGTGCCAGGAGTGCCAGAGAGGACAGCTGGAGTGACAGCAAGGATTTCAATTAGTGTAGTCACCTGAAAGTCATTACTGAAACTAATTTGGTCCATCTTACATGAGGCAAATGTGCTTCTCTTGCACTGGGCAAAGAGTTGGACTAGAAAGCAATAACTCTTAGACTTATATTTGTTGTTGTTGTTAGTTGCGAAGTCATGTCTGACCTATCATGACCCCATGGACAACGTTCGTCCAGGCCTTCCTGTCCTCTACCATCCTCCGGAGACCATTTAAGCTCACAGCGACTGCTTCAGTGACTCCATCCAGCCACTTCATTCTCTGCCGTCCCCTTCTTCTTTTGCCCTCCATCGTTCCCAGCATTAGGCTCTTCTCCAGTGAGTCCTTCCTTCTCATTAGCTGGCCAAAGTATTTGAGCTTCATCTTCAGGATCTGGCCTTCTAAAGAGCAGTCAGGATTGATCTCCTCTAGGACTGACCGGTTTGATCGCCTTGCAGTCCAAGGGACTCGCAGGAGTCTTCTCCAGCATTGTAATTCAAAGGCCTCAATTCTTTGGCGTTCAGCCTTTCTTATGGTCTAATTTATACACTTATATTCAACTTTGACTTATATTCCACTTCCTATTGCTTTACAGCAGGGGTGTCAAACTCTATTTCATTAAGGGCCACATCAGGGTTGTGTTTGACCTTGGGGGGGTGGGGCGGGTGGCCAGAGTGGGCATGGCCAGCTCAATGTCACTTGTGTCGGGGGGCGCCTGTGGTGGCCCAAGAGTTCTGCCAGCAAAAATGGGTTCCCGAGCTCTGTTTTTGGCTGCGACAGCCTCCTGCAACCCTCTGCCAGCGAAAACAGAGCTTGGGAGGGCTGCGTGCAATCCTCCCAAGCTCCATTTTTGCTTGCAGGGGCTCTGTGGGCCGGTCCTTCGCTGTTTCCAGGGTGGCCCTGTGAACCAGATCTAAGCACCCCATGGGTCGGATCCAGCCCAGGGGGCTTGAGTTTGACATCCCTGCTTTACAGCCTTCTCTAAATGGTTTGCAGAGTCAGCATATCGTACAGTATAAACCAGTGATGGCTAACCTTTTTGCCATCGCATGCCGGGGGGGGTCGTGCATGTGCCCACACCCATAATTCTATGTGCACTGCCCTGCGCATGAGCGCACAACCCCCCTCCCCCCTGCTCCTGGCACGTGATGGCCCAGTAGGCCCATTTTTCTTTCTTTCCTGGCTCCAGATCCTCTCCATGCATCTGGGGAGGGCAAAAACAGCCTTCCCCACCACCTCAGAGGCCCTCCAGAGGCCTGAAACAGCCCATTTCCCAACTCCCGGTTGGACAGGAAGTGGCTTTTTTGCTGTTCCCCAGTCTCCAGAGCCATAGGTTTGCCATCACGGGTATAGACTCAGAAGGATGGAAGGCTGAGATAATGTCTAAAGGATTTTTTCAACCTACAATCCTATGATTGCAGCACCATTACCAACATCTTCTAATCCAGGGTCCTCCAGATTTATTAGAATGTGCAGCTGTGATGGGCTGCCCCTGTTGGGGATTAAGGGAATTGTTGTCTCAGAACTCAATTGCAGAGATCAGATTGGAGAAGGCTGATCTATAGGTTTCCATTAGATTTCCTTCCCATTATGCATCCAGGCTTAGTTCTGCCTCATGACAGGCCGAATCACTGCTGACATATGAGGTGCAGATTTCCATTAAGTGGGTTCCTCCATTTCCAAATATACAAAATGGGTACAGGTTTCAACACGGCAAAAATAGGTAAACTTGGCAAACCTGTGTATTGTATTATTTCTTCTTCTTCTTCTTTAACAGATTAACAGAGTTGGAAGGGACCTTGCAGGTCATCTAGTCCAACCCCCTGCCCAAGCAGGAGACAGTACATCTGCCTCTACCTAGGATCGAACTCACGACCTCCTGATTGTGAGGCAAGAGCTCCACCTCTAGGCCACCAGGTCCACCCTCCTCCTCCTCTTCTTCTTCTTCGCCTTCTCCTTCTCCTTCTCTTCCTCCTTTTTCTTCCTTCTCTTTCTCTCTGTCTCTTGTCTTTCTCTTTGTCTCTGTCTCTGTCTCTCTCTCTCTCTCTCATACACACACACAATTTGCACACTGGATTATAGCAGCCCTGATTATATGTTTTCCAACAGAGCAATTTAGTGTTATCAGAGGTGGGTTTCAGCAGGTTCTGACCAGTTCTGGAGAACCGGTAGTGGAAATTTTGAGTAGTTCGGAGAACCGGTAGTAAAAATTCTGACTGGCCCCACCCCTATCTATTCTCTGTCTCCCAAGTCCCAGCTGATTGGGAGGAAATGGGGATTTTGCAGTAACCTTCCCCTGCCACGCCTACCAAGCCACACCCACAGAACGGGTAGTAAAAAAAATTTGAAACCCACCACTGAGCGTTATCAGCCAATGAATAACAATGAATTAAGGCCATTGGAACTTAACTCACAACTCACTGATAAGTTACGGTGCTACTTCGTTTCTATTTATATGAGCTTCTGGAAAGCTATAGCACCAGTTGCAATTATGTCACACTTAGCAATCCATGCAAATTATCAGCTCCAAATGGAGATAATAATAGCTGGAGAAGGGAGCACATGAATTCCAGTGTACATGCACAACTATGTTGTGCGTGGAAGTGGGCTTGTTTGTTACTTTGTGAGTTGTTGTATATATATAACATATACCTATACTCAGTGGTGAAATCCAATTTTTTTTACTACTGGTTCTGTGGGCGTGGCTTGGTGGGCAAGGATACTGCAAAATCTCCATTCCCTCCCTACTCCAGGGGAAGGATACTGTAAAATCCCCATTCCCTCCATACTCCTGGGGGAAGGATACTGCAAAATCTTCATTCCCTCCCCACTCCTGGGGGAACAATGTTGCAAAATCTCCATTTCCACCCCACTCTGGGGCCAGCCAGAGGTGGTATTTGCCGGTTCTCCAAACTACTCAAAATTTCTGCTGCCAGTTCTCCAACTGCTGAAAATTTCCATTACCGGTTCTCCAGAATCTGTCAGAACCTGCTGGATTTCACCCTGCCTATACTGTACTGTACTGTACATAATGTATGTAGGTGCTTTTGGTGCTTTTGGTGATATTCAGTTTGGTAAATGTGTAACTCCAGTGGGGGAAATATTTTAATTATTTTTTCTCATGTTTTCTCATGTTTCTTTCATTTGTGGGTCAGGTTTGGGCAATTCATTTGTGGGTTCAAAGAAGTTTGCATAAAGGTTTTTCCTACTTTGCTGTTATTTGTGCAGATTAATTAGTTTAGCCTGGTCATTAATTACCAGAGGAAGAAGTGAATTAATGATCTATGCAACATGGTTTCCTAGTCTTGGTGACTTGTGGGTTACTTTAATGATCAAAATGTGGGTCAGCTACAGTACAATAATACACCTAAAAATTGAATTAAAATTCTTTCCACAGTTATTAAAATTGTTCCCACAAATGGACCATACTTTATTAATCTACCTGGTGATGGGTCAGAGAAATTCAAAGATTATAGCCCATTTCTAAAGAGCTGTCTGCTACAAAACCATTGAGAGGGCAATCTGAAAATTTCAGATTTGAAATTTTATTTCTTTATTATCTATTTCTTTATTCTTTATTTATTTATTATCAAATTATAAATTTGATAATAAATAAATAAATCTGGAAGTTTTTTTGTTTTTTTTTATCAAAATAGCATCCTATAATTGGATAGTAAGAATATGGATTTGCAACTTGCTGAGTTAGGCACATCCGATACAGAGGAATTAGCCTATCTTTGCAAAAGTTTAGCAGATAATAACCTTGAGAATAATGTATCTTCCGTTTTTGAAAAACGGGAAGCTAAAGCAGTTTTAAGAAATAGGAAATCTCAAACTGGCAGGCTGAGAAGCCGGTTTGATTCAGGTGGAGAAGAGAAATAAAAATAGGCAACGTGGAAGGGATTGAGCGAAGGGATAATAAAAAGAAAGCTACTTGGGATATTTTTAAATCTGCTAAGAGAAAAACTCTGCTTTGCTACCGAGTCAAAAGCTGGCACAAATGTACCCCCAATGTCTGCATAGCAACAAGATGTCTTGACTTCTGTCCTGTCATTACAGGCAGTCCTCGACTTACAACCGCTCCTTTAGTGAACGTTTGAAGTTACAACGGCACTGAAAAAATTGACTTATGAATGTTTTTCATACTTACAATCATTGCAGCATCCCCGTGGTCACGTGATCAAAATCCACACATTATCACAGTGGTGAGATTGATATATGCACAATTTTGGAAAAATAAAAATATCCCATCGGAGGAAGCAATTATAAAAAAGATTTTGGACTGTGCAGAAGCAGATAAATTGTCTAAAAAATTAAAAGATAAAGATCAAACTCAAACATGTTTATCCTGGGAAAAATTATATACCTGGCTAGCGAAGAGAAAGCCCCAACCCAATTGAAAAGAGGAAAGGTATTTACTGAGAAACCTATATTATACTAACAAAGTGAGGTCGGATAGACCTAATTGATGTATAAAGAGATATAAGTCATTCTGTCTCCCTCGGAATATAATGTACTTGCAGATATGTTTATTATTTGTTATGTTGTCTTGTATGTTATTTATATGATGTGTTGTTATTTTTTGTTTTTTTTAATGGAAAATGTAAATAAAGATTATTTAAAAAAAAAAAAAAAAGTCCAGACACTTGGCAACTGGCATGTACTTTTGACATTTGCGATGTGCCGGGGTCATGGGATCACCTTATGTGACAAGCAAAGTCAATGGGGAAGCCAGATTAAATGAACAGCCGTGTAATTGACCTAACAATTGCAGTGATTCACTTAACAACTGTGTCAAGAAAGGTCATAAAATGAGACAAAATGCACTTAACAATTGTCTTTTTTTAAAAAAAAAATTATTTTTCATTTTTCCCATAAACATATCTTAAATGTACAATTTCTTATCTAACATACATATTTTCTTTTAACTTTCATACTAATACCAGGGGTGGGTTCTACTTACCTTTACTACCGGTTTGCAATGGGGCTGCGTGCGCATTCGCTTCTGCGCATGCGCAGAAGCATTTAGTTCACATCAGGGTCAGTGGGCGGAGCCTTCTGCCGGTTTTACTACCGGTTCTATAGAACTGGTGCGAACCGAGGGTAACTCACCACTGACTAAATACAATCTTCATCCTAAACAATTTAATTATATTCGGGGTTGCTCTTCTCCCTTGTTTTACAACAATCCTTCTTCTCCCTCTCCTCTCTTTCCTTTCCCTCCCTTCTTCCATCTACTCTTCTACTTTTTTCTTTCCATCTCTCCTTTTCCTTCTCTACTTCCCTCTCCTTTCCCCCACACCTCCCTTCTTCCTCCCTTCTAATGAACAATTGTCTTATTAAACAACAGAAAGTTTGAGCTCAATCAAGGACTACCTGTACAAGAAAGACCAGGACTATTTGATCATAAGAGCTGTGATGGCACAGTGGTTAGAATCCAGTACTGCAGGCTACTTCTGTTGACTGCCAGTGGCCAGCAGTTCGGCAGTTCGATTCTCACTGGCTCAAGGTTGACTCAGCCTTCCATCCTTCGGAGATGGGTAAAACACGGATCCAGATAGTTAGGAGCAATAGGCTGATTCTGCAAATTGCTTAGAGAGGGCTGTAAAGCACTGTGAAGCCAGGGGTGGGTTCTAAATTTTTTTACTACCGGTTCTGTGGGCGTGGCTTATTTTGTGGGCGTGGTTTGATGGTCATGTGACAATTCTTTAGGATTTAGCAGAGGTACTGGTCTACCAGGCTTTTAACTGCTTGCAGAGCTGTACTGGTCTACCTATTTGTACTTGGAGCGTTCCAGTCTACCCATTTATTTTTGGAGGCACCAGTCTACCCATTTGTTTTTCGAGCACACTGGTCTACCACCACACTGCCTTTTAACACTGATCAGCTGTAGGGCGGCCCTTTGAAGCCCCATAGCAAGAGTTTAAACAGTTTTTTTCCTTCTAGCCGATCAGCTGGGACTCGGGAGGCAGCGAATAGATTGGGGGAGGGACCAAATAAAAGGTAAGAATAACGCAGGGAGGGTGGGGGGAGGGTGGGAGGGCCCAGCTCCCAAACAAAGAAAACCGGTTCAGTGATGTCATATCAACACCGCTACTGGCTCTGCCAAACCAGGCCGAACTGGGAGGAACCCATCACTGTGTGAAGCAGTATATAAGTCTAAGTACTATTGTTATCTGGGTATCTTTCTATCTCCACCATACCTGGACCTATAACTGCCATGGCTATGGAATGGGATAACTGTCCATGGCCAATTCACCATGGCCAATTCACCATGCAACAATTCGGTACAGCCATCTCGCTGCAGGACAATTCAACAATTCAATTTCATTATTTAAAATAATTTAAAAAATATATTTTTTGTCATTCACATTTCATTCTATCCTTCCTTTTGCATCCTTTCTTTAATGAGTCCATTCCACCATTTCTTTGATATTAGTGTAACTCTTGTCACGTGGCAAGTTGTCCCATAGTGTTAGATCTCAAATGATCTAAGCACCAGAGCTCACTGTAACAACATTGCCAAAAAGGCATTAAGAGTTGTTAACCTAATTTTGCGCAGCTTCTTCTCTGGTAACATTATACTACAAACTAGGGAATGCAAAACCTTTGCTAGACCAATTCTTAAATACAGCTCATCTGCCTGGAATCCACACTGTATATCAGACTAATACAATTGAGCGAATTTAGAGGTATTTCACGGGAAGAGTCCTCCACTCCACTCCACTCCTCTGCTCACAACACAATACCTTATGCCACCAGACTTGAAATTTTGGGTTTAGACAATTTAGAACTACACCGCCTTCAGTCTGACCTAAGCGTAGTACACAAAATTATCTGCTACAACATCCTTCCTGTCAATGACTACTTCAGCTTCAACTGCAATAATACACGAGCACATAAGATATACAAACTCAAGGTAAACCGCTCTAAACTCGATTGACTTCAGCAACAGAGTGGTCAATGCCTGGAATGCACTACCTGAATGTTGTTACATCCTCAACTCCCTCATAACTTTAACTTTAAACTGTCTACTGTTGTTTTTTTTTTTAATTTGATTTATATGCCACCCTTCTCCGGAGACTCAGGGCGGCTTACAGTGCGCTAAGCAATAGCCTTCATACTTTTGTATATTTATACAAAGTCAGTTTATTGCCCCCACAAACTGGGTCCTCATTTCACCTACCTTAGAAAGGATGGAAGGCTGAGTCAACCTTGAGCCTTGGCGAGATTTGAACCTGCAGTAATTGCAGGCAGCTGGTGTTAAATTACAGTGCTTCTGTCTGTTGAGCTAAACCAGGCTGTTGACCTCACCCCATTCCTAAGAGGTCTGTAAGGGGCGTGCATAAGCACACCAATGTGCCTACCATCACTATCCTACTGTCCCCATGTATTTCCTCCCATTTCCGGTATTAATATCCATGTTTATACTTATTCCTGTTATCTTGCACATGTTTGACTAACTAAATAAGTAAGTAAATAAATAAAATAAGTGTGTTGTCTCTCAGCAAGTTGGCCATGGCAAGTTGTCCTTGAGCCACATGGCCAACTCAGGAGCTAGTGCAGTCTACACTATGTGTACCAAGAGAAAAATCCCTATCATGGAAGGGATGCCATAATCAAATCCTGTCACTCATTAGATATATAAGATTTCCACCATGATAAGAGCCTTGGTGGCGCAGCGGACTAAAGTGCTGTTAAGTAGCACTTAGCTGCCAGCTGCCTGCAATTACTGCGAGTTCAAATCTCACCAGGCTCAAGGTTGACTCAGCCTTCCATCCTTTTGAGGTAGGTAAAATGCGGAGCCGGATTGTGGGGGCAATAAGCTGACTTTGTATAAAAAAGAACACTGCTTGGGGGCCCAAAAAGCCCTACTAAGCAGGTATATACAAAAGTATGAAGGCTATTGCTTAATGCATTGTAAGCCACCCTGAGTCTCCGGAGAAAGGCAGCATATAAATCAAACCAATAAATAAATAAATAAATAAATAAATAAATAAATAAATAAATAAATAAATAAATAAATAAAATGATGTACAATGATCTACATGGGGCTCCCCTTGAAGAGCACCCGGAGGCTCCAACTGGCACAGAGTGCGGCCGCGCGGGTGGTTATGGGAGCGACATGGCGCTCCCATGTAACACCTCTCCTGCGCGAGCTGCAGTGGCTCCCGGTGGTCTTCTGGGTGCGCTTCAAGGTTTTGGTTACCGCCTTTAGAGCGCTCCATGGCTTAGGGCCTGGTTATTTACGGGACCGCCTGCTGCTGCAAACAGCCTCCCACCAGCTGGTACGCTCTCACAGAGAGGGACTCCTCCAGGTGCCGTAGGCCAAACAATGTCAGCTGGCAGCCCCCAGGGGGAGAGCCTTCTCTGTGGGGGCACCTACTATCTGGAACGAGCTCCCCCTGGAGATACGGAGGATCCCGGATCTACGCACCTTCCGCCACGCTCTTAAAACCTTTTTTTTTCACCAGGCTGGTCTGGCCTAACCTTTCCCATTCTTTTTTAATGTAAATTTTAATTTGTTCTTAACCTGGGGTTTTAAATTTGTCTTGGGCTAAATTGATTTAATTCGATTTTACTTCTGTTCTTAATTTTTGTAGTTTACGTGTTTTATTCTGTGCCTGTTCACCGCCCTGAATCCTTCGGGAGTAAGGCGGTATACAAATTAAATAAAATGAAAAATGAAAATGAAATGAAAATGCTGTGTGTAATAAATTGGAGGAAAAAGGAAATGAACGCTGAGAAACTCTGACCAAAAACCTCCTACCCTTTGCTAACCTTCATCTTCATTTCATTTCATTTCATCTTCATTTCATTTCATTTCATTTCAATCTTTTTTCTCCCCAAAACCTGCAGTCTGGCAGATTGTGATCAAAGATGCAATGTGGACAAGTGGTCATTTCCAAATGCCAAAGGCCTCATTGATGAAGTTGGAGCCAAGCCGGTGGTTTTTCTCATTTCCCCCAACAGATAACAAACAATACAGAGTCATCATTGCTCTTCATAGAGGATGGAAATTGGGAAGATTTGGCTGGCGACTCGCCCGTCTTCTGCCAAAGCCTTCTTTATAGCTAAGAGAGCGTTTCCTACTTTTCTGCTGCCCAAATCTCAACGACCTGAGTACGGTAATTGGATGGGGAGAGGAAATAGCATTCTTGTCTAGGTTTTGTTGGAGTTACAAGCCATCATTGGAATTCAATAGGGGGTGAGGGAGAAGTTCATTTCTGATGCAACTGGGCCGAAACCCAGTTTGGGTTGAGGAAGACTTTAAAGAAACAAACCAACAAAACTGGTTTGTGGGGAAATTGTCGATGGGGATGCGGTTGATATAACTTTTCATCTTTGTAGCCAGGACCTGCAGTGATACCATGGTGACTTCTCACCGTACATCCCTCCAAGCTGATGGTGGAGATTGAACTCATGGCTTTCTCCGTATGTCCCAATCAGTCAACGACACTTAGACTTGCTGTGTTGTTGGAGAGAGATGGAGAACATGGTGTTGGCTGTGGAAGGCTTTAGCAATCAAATGTTGAGGCTCTGTTACCTGAGCCTGTGTCATCGGCAGGAGAGGACTCCGAGAGTGAAGGAGAGGAGTTGGCAAGGCCTCCCTCTCCAGGACCCTCCTCTCTGGCAATGCCTTCAGTGTCCGCCGAAGGGCAAGAGATAGAGCCTGGGCCAAGAACGTCCACGCAGCCACAGGTGGACAATGATGAGGGTAATTTGTCTTGGCTGGATCCTCGGCAGCGTCGCAGAGATAAACGCGCGCAACAGAAGAAAAGGTGTGCCAGAGATTAGGCTGAGTCACTAGACCACACCCCACAGGGTATAAAAGGGGGTGAGGTGGCCATTTAGACTCTGTGACGGACAAAACTAACTACTATCGAGTCACATTGCATCTTTGGAAACAACATTATCGGCCTTGGATTTATTTTACGAACTGGACAATTCTTGACTGTGGGTATTTTGTTTATTGAGTAAAAGTTCTTGGCAAGCAGCTACTGGGTTGCTGCCAAGCGTCTTATCAGAAGAATTGGTTGTCTGCCAGTTTATTTAACCCCCGGCTGTCTGTTTGTGTGTGTGTGAGAGAGACGGGGACAGAACAGAAAGGTCCTTGTAAGGCAATTCCTCCTTCCAGACTTATTCAACTCACACTTATGTTGCTATAGACCAGGGGTATCAAACTTTGACGGGGTGTTTAAATCTGGCCCGTGGGGCCGCCCTGGAAACAGCAAAGGACCAGTCCGCAGTGCCTCTGCCAGTGAAAATGGAGCATGGGAGGACCATGGGAGGGCCCTCCTGAGTTCTGTTTTCTCTGGCAGAGGGTTGCAGGAGGTCGTCGCAACATCGACTTGCCTCCAGACATTTTGGGTGCTCCAATACTGGAGTTTTACAGCCATTTATCCAGAATGAGATAGGGTCCCTTGCTTGAGAAGGGAGCTGGACTAGAAGACCTCCAAGATCCCTTCCAACTCTATTATTCTATGTTCTATGTCCGTGATGGCGAATCTATGGCACGCATGCCACAGGAGGCATGTGGAGCCATATCTGTGGGCACGTGAGCGTTGCCCTAGCTCAGCTCCAATGTGCATGCGTGCATCGGTCAGCTCATTTTTGAGCCTTCTGGGCCCACCGGAAGTTGGGAAATGGGCTGTTTCCGGCATCTGGAGGGCCTTGGGGGGATGGGGGAGGCTGTTTTTGCCCTCCCCAGGCTCTAAGAAAGCCTCTAGAGTCTGGGGAGGGCAAAAAAAGGGCCTACCGGGCCCACCAGTAACCTTTTTGTCGTTGCGTGACAAAAACGAGGGGCGTCCGGGGGGGGTCACACGCACATGCATAGGCGGGCATTAAACTATGGGTGTGGGCACGCGCATGCACGACCCCCCCATGCTCCCACCACTTTTGGCACGCAACGGCAAAAAGGTTACCCATCACTGTTCTATGTTCTCATGAGTTTGGCTGAAGGGAATCTTCAGTTTGATATACAGCTAGTCCTCAACCTACAACAGTTCGTTTAGTGACCATTCAAAGTTACAACGCCACTTTAAAAAAAGTGACTCATGACCATTTTTCACACTTATGACCATTGCAGCATCCGCAGGGGTCACCTGATTTATATTTGGAGGGTTGACAAGCGACTCACATTTATGACAATTGCAGTTCCCAGGGTCATGTGATCTCCTTTTGTGATCTTCAGACAAGCAAGGTCAATGGGGGAAGCCCGATTCACTTAACAACAGGTTGTTGTTGTACACTTAACAACGGGTTATTTAATTCAAGAACTGCAATGATTCACTTAATAAAGGTGGGAAGAAAAAGTTGTAAAATGGGGCAAAACTCTCAAATTTCTCACTTGTCAACATACATTTTGGGTTCAGTTGTGATCGGAAGTTAAGGACTAGCTGGCTCAGTGGCTAAGACGCTGAGCTTGTCGATCAGAAAGGTCGGCATTTCGGTGGTTCGATTCCCTAGTACAGGTCTCCTGCGTGAGCAGGGGGTTGGACTAGATGATCTCCAAGATCCCTTCCAACTCTATTACTGTTGCTGACTACCTGTAATTAAAAGGACTTTTAAAATTACGTGTGTTGTGTGTTGAGTTGCTTTCAAGGTTATGCTACCTTGATTGTGTCCTTCAAGCCCAAAGGCAGCATGTAAATCAGGGAAGCCAACCAATAAATCTTGAAAACAAATAAAGTTTAAGCCCCTGCCAAGATCTTAGGGGCTGTGTGGATTGTTACCAACCTAAGCAGAAAGTGAGGGAAGGAAGGAAGGAAGGAAGGATGTTACCTTGGCAACAGAAGAAGGCAGCTGCTGGAATTGGGAAGGAACTCCAAAGTGAGACCAGCCTTGTCGAAAAGAATAAAGAGCTGAAGAGATAGGAAAAAGCTACGAAAGACATCTGGAATATGAACACAAGACCACAATTTAAAAAAAGAAGAGAACCTAAACCTCAGCACAGATCCATTCGCCAAAGCCAAAAGGGCCCTTTCAGGAACAAAAGAAGAATTTTTAAAGATGAAAGAAAGCAAGCATCCAGACTGCAGAGGTGAAGAAGTATTTGGAAATGTTGGTGGTTGAGGTGAGCATGAGAAATAGCTGTATGTGGTAAGGATAATTTGCTAATTTCTTAACATTTGAAATAAAAGTAAAGGTTCCCCTCGCACATGTGTGCTAGTCGTTCCCGACTCTAGGGGGTGATGCTCATCTCCGTTACAAAGCCGAAGAGCCAGCGCTGTCCAAAGACGTCTCCGTGGTCATGTGGCCGGCATGACTAAATGCCAAGGGCACACAAAACGCTGTTACTTTCCCACCAAAGGTGGTCCTTATTTTTCTACTCTGCATTTTTTACGTGCTTTCGAACTGCTAGGTTGGCAGAAGCTGGGACAAGTCACGGGAGCTCACCCAGTTACGCGACACTAGGGATTCGAACCACCGAACTGCAGACCTTTCGATCGACAAGCTCAGCATCTTAGCCACTGAGCCACCGCGTCCCTAACATTTGAAATATAGATGCTTTAAACCAGAGGGATCTGCAAGGTGTGCGTGCTTGTGTTTGTGGGTATGTGTAATAACTAAAGCAGCATCACACTATTACAATGCAAACTTTGTTCCTGTCATCACTCGCATGTCAAAAAGGGGCGGGACATATAAAATCATATTTAAAACTAAGCCGATTTGAACATGAAAAACAACGAAGACTTTGTGCCAGGTCAACCTTTTCATGTGCAACTATCAGTGGTGGGTTGCCCCCAGCTGGAGGCCCCGCCCACCACCCCAGATGTCATCATCAGCGATCTGCACATGCGCAAAAGCTTCTGCACATGCACAGAAGCAAGGCACACGTGTGAGCGAAGCGAGTGAGGTGCACATATATGATCCCGTTGCGAACCAGTAGTAAAGGTAAGTAGAACCCACCCCTGGCAACTATCCAATCTTCTTACAGTATGTTGGGGGGTGTCAGCTTTGGAAGCCATATTAGGCCGGAAGCTTTCATGCTGCCACCTCCCCATGTGTGGGAAAGTAGGAGGGGGGATTAAGGAGAGGGGTTGTTAGTAGACATTTATTTTTTATTTTATTTTTTATTTTATTTGAATTTGTATACCGCCCTACTCCCGAAGGACTCAGGGCGGTGAACAGCCATGGAATAAAACATATAAATACAAAATTTAAAATAGATTAAAACGAAATTAAATAATTTGGCTGAACAAATTTAAAACCCCAATAATTTAAAACCAAATTTAAAATTTCCATTTAAAAAGGGGAAAGACTTAGGTCAGGCCGGCTTGGTGAAATAGAAAGGTCTTAATAGTGTAAGACATAATAGTGTAAGGTCCCAAAATACACTTGAGTCACCAGAACGCCAAAGAGAGAGACTCAAGACGAGGCTTGCAAAAAAAAAAAAACAGATTTTATTTATGGCCAAAAACAAAATACTGGGTGGAACTATATCCAGAACATACAGATACAATGCATGCGAGGAGATAGCCACACCTTGGGGAAGGTATGGCATCCTTTTATACCCTCAGAGACGTCAGCTTAGTACCCAACTCTGGCCTCCCAATCCAGGCCCGTGCATTCCTTGTTGCCCTACAAGGGGGAATAGAAACTTTCCAATTAGTCATCTGGAGCATTTCTTTGTTTACTCAATTGGCCACTTTGGCCCCCTGGCCCTGGAAAGTAGGAGTCAATCCAGATCAACATAAATTAGGACTGAGGTGTAAATTATCCTTTGGAGATACGTCCCGTGCTCTTAGATGGCACAAGAAAAAAACAGGGAGAAGATTGATATGAGTTCAGGTCAAATGGCAGGGACATACGTTTGACAAATACCAGATACATTACAGGCCTAATAACAGAATATGTTTGTTACAGGAGATACAAATATAAAGGCATAATATATGTGATTACAGGAACCTAATGGTTACAGAATCTAGTATACCAATATATCATATTCTAGTATTATTTATTATATCCTTATTATTGTTTCCTTTCAATAGCATTCTTCCTGTTGGTCAAGGTCAGGGTGATCCAGCATCTGGAGAAGTAGTGGTCAGGGGGCTGGATCGAGATGGAACGGACGTTGATTGGAGCATGTAATCCAATCAATGTCCGGGGAAAAGGGGATGGTTTTGGGAGCTTTGACTTACTGAAGGAAAACCCGGGTTTTTTAGATTCGGGTTTTCCCAGATGTGCCAGTTTGCCTATTCTAGTAAAGAGAACTTTGGAAATATGTTTGCTTCCACGTCTTTACTTGGAGTTGGGGTTTTTCTGGAATGCTGATGGGGAGGCGGGCACCCCCACAAGAGATTATGGGCTCATTATATAAATCAATATTAGAATCATATGTATAAATGGTAAATTGAAGTAAGGGAGAAAAATGGATATGTAAGAAATATTAGTGATGCGAAAATGTTGAAAAGAAGAAAATTGTAAAAAAATTCTTTTTTTGTTTAAAAAAACTGTTTAATAAAAATTATTTAAAAAGAAGAAGGTGATGATGATGATGATGATTAGGAGTGTGCTCATCCTATCGGCCCTGGTTGACAACATGGTCCTGCCGATAACCTGGTCCTGTGTCATATCGGGCTTTGAAGGTGATGGCTAACACCTTGAATGTACTTATAAAGAAAGTGGAAATTGGCAGCTCAGAGGGCATGATTCCTTCTCTTCCACAGGTTTATTAAAGGTGAACCATGCTAACTTCTTGAAATTGAGCATGAAGAAACTGGAGCACAATGTCATTTGGGAGATGTTTGAAGATCTTTAGATGTTATGCACCAAGAGAAGCTGCGTAAAGTGGCA